>CM049576.1:31352170-31491701 GCA_027123335.1 Amphiprion clarkii
TTCTTTCAAAAAAAAATCATCATGAATTTTGGCGCAAAAAAAACGCCTTACTATACTATGTCGAAAAAAAATGCGACATTTCAAACATGTTGTAAAAACGTGCCATATGATGAAATGATGTAAAGGAGGCCGTGAAAAACACTCCAGAAAGGTTTTCTTTCAAAAAAAATCATCATGAATTTTGGCGCAAAAAAAACGCCTTACTATACTATGTCGAAAAAAAATGCGACTTTTCAAACATGTTGTAAAAACGTGCCATATGATGAAATAATGTAAAGCAGGCTGTGAAAAACACTCCAGAAAGGTTTTCTTTCAAAAAAAAATCATCATGAATTTTGGCGCAAAAAAAACGCCTTACTATACTATGTCGAAAAAAAATGCGACATTTCAAACATGTTGTAAAAACGTGCCATATGATGAAATGATGTAAAGGAGGCCGTGAAAAACACTCCAGAAAGGTTTTCTTTCAAAAAAAAATCATCATGAATTTTGGCGCAAAAAAAACGCCTTACTATACTATGTCGAAAAAAAATGCGACATTTCAAACATGTTGTAAAAACGTGCCATATGATGAAATAATGTAAAGCAGGCTGTGAAAAACACTCCAGAAAGGTTTTCTTTCAAAAAAAATCATCATGAATTTTGGCGCAAAAAAAACGCCTTACTATACTATGTCGAAAAAAAATGCGACATTTCAAACATGTTGTAAAAACGTGCCATATGATGAAATAATGTAAAGGAGGCCGTGAAAAACACTCCAGAAAGGTTTTCTTTCAAAAAAAAATCATCATGAATTTTGGCGCAAAAAAAACGCCTTACTATACTATGTCGAAAAAAAATGCGACTTTTCAAACATGTTGTAAAAACGTGCCATATGATGAAATAATGTAAAGCAGGCTGTGAAAAACACTCCAGAAAGGTTTTCTTTCAAAAAAAAATCATCATGAATTTTGGCGCAAAAAAAACGCCTTACTATACTATGTCGAAAAAAAATGCGACATTTCAAACATGTTGTAAAAACGTGCCATATGATGAAATGATGTAAAGGAGGCCGTGAAAAACACTCCAGAAAGGTTTTCTTTCAAAAAAAAATCATCATGAATTTTGGCGCAAAAAAAACGCCTTACTATACTATGTCGAAAAAAAATGCGACTTTTCAAACATGTTGTAAAAACGTGCCATATGATGAAATAATGTAAAGCAGGCTGTGAAAAACACTCCAGAAAGGTTTTCTTTCAAAAAAAATCATCATGAATTTTGGCGCAAAAAAAACGCCTTACTATACTATGTCGAAAAAAAATGCGACTTTTCAAACATGTTGTAAAAACGTGCCATATGATGAAATAATGTAAAGGAGGCCGTGAAAAACACTCCAGAAAGGTTTTCTTTCAAAAAAAAATCATCATGAATTTTGGCGCAAAAAAAACGCCTTACTATACTATGTCGAAAAAAAATGCGACATTTCAAACATGTTGTAAAAACGTGCCATATGATGAAATGATGTAAAGGAGGCCGTGAAAAACACTCCAGAAAGGTTTTCTTTCAAAAAAAAATCATCATGAATTTTGGCGCAAAAAAAACGCCTTACTATACTATGTCGAAAAAAAATGCGACTTTTCAAACATGTTGTAAAAACGTGCCATATGATGAAATGATGTAAAGCAGGCTGTGAAAAACACTCCAGAAAGGTTTTCTTTCAAAAAAAAATCATCATGAATTTTGGCGCAAAAAAAACGCCTTACTATACTATGTCGAAAAAAAATGCGACTTTTCAAACATGTTGTAAAAACGTGCCATATGATGAAATAATGTAAAGCAGGCTGTGAAAAACACTCCAGAAAGGTTTTCTTTCAAAAAAAAATCATCATGAATTTTGGCGCAAAAAAAACGCCTTACTATACTATGTCGAAAAAAAATGCGACTTTTCAAACATGTTGTAAAAACGTGCCATATGATGAAATAATGTAAAGCAGGCCGTGAAAAACACTCCAGAAAGGTTTTCTTTCAAAAAAAATCATCATGAATTTTGGCGCAAAAAAAACGCCTTACTATACTATGTCGAAAAAAAATGCGACTTTTCAAACATGTTGTAAAAACGTGCCATATGATGAAATAATGTAAAGCAGGCCGTGAAAAACACTCCAGAAAGGTTTTCTTTCAAAAAAAATCATCATGAATTTTGGCGCAAAAAAAACGCCTTACTATACTATGTCGAAAAAAAATGCGACATTTCAAACATGTTGTAAAAACGTGCCATATGATGAAATGATGTAAAGGAGGCCGTGAAAAACACTCCAGAAAGGTTTTCTTTCAAAAAAAAATCATCATGAATTTTGGCGCAAAAAAAACGCCTTACTATACTATGTCGAAAAAAAATGCGACTTTTCAAACATGTTGTAAAAACGTGCCATATGATGAAATAATGTAAAGCAGGCTGTGAAAAACACTCCAGAAAGGTTTTCTTTCAAAAAAAAATCATCATGAATTTTGGCGCAAAAAAAACGCCTTACTATACTATGTCGAAAAAAAATGCGACATTTCAAACATGTTGTAAAAACGTGCCATATGATGAAATGATGTAAAGGAGGCCGTGAAAAACACTCCAGAAAGGTTTTCTTTCAAAAAAAAATCATCATGAATTTTGGCGCAAAAAAAACGCCTTACTATACTATGTCGAAAAAAAATGCGACTTTTCAAACATGTTGTAAAAACGTGCCATATGATGAAATAATGTAAAGCAGGCTGTGAAAAACACTCCAGAAAGGTTTTCTTTCAAAAAAAATCATCATGAATTTTGGCGCAAAAAAAACGCCTTACTATACTATGTCGAAAAAAAATGTGACTTTTCAAACATGTTGTAAAAACGTGCCATATGATGAAATAATGTAAAGCAGGCTGTGAAAAACACTCCAGAAAGGTTTTCTTTCAAAAAAAAATCATCATGAATTTTGGCGCAAAAAAACGCCTTACTATATACTATGTCGAAAAAAAATGCGACATTTCAAACATGTTGTAAAAACGTGCCATATGATGAAATGATGTAAAGGAGGCCGTGAAAAACACTCCAGAAAGGTTTTCTTTAAAAAAAAAGATCATCATGAATTTTGCCGCAAAAAAAACGCCTTACTATACTATGTCGAAAAAAATGCGACTTTTCAAACATGTTGTAAAAACGTGCCATATGATGAAATGATGTAAAGCAGGCTGTGAAAAACACTCCAGAAAGGTTTTCTTTAAAAAAAAAATCATCATGAATTTTGGCGCAAAAAAAAACGCCTTACTATACTGTCGAAAAAAAATGCGACTTTTCAAACATGTTGTAAAAACGTGCCATATGATGAAATAATGTAAAGCAGGCTGTGAAAAACACTCCAGAAAGGTTTTCTTTCAAAAAAAAATCATCATGAATTTTGGCGCAAAAAAAACGCCTTACTATACTGTCGAAAAAAAATGCGACTTTTCAAACATGTTGTAAAAACGTGCCATATGATGAAATAATGTAAAGCATGCCGTGAAAAACACTCCAGAAAGGTTTATCTTTGAAAAAAAAATCATCATGAATTTTGGCGCAAAAAAAACACCTTACTATACTGTCAAAAAAAATGCGACTTTTCAAACATGTTGTAAAAACGTGCCATATGATAAAATAATGTAAAGCAGGCCGTGAAAAACACTCCAGAAAGGTTTTCTTTCAAAAAAAAATCATCATGAATTTTGGCGCAAAAAAAACGCCTTACTATACTATGTCGAAAAAAAATGCGACTTTTCAAACATGTTGTAAAAACGTGCCATATGATGAAATAATGTAAAGCATGCCGTGAAAAACACTCCAGAAAGGTTTATCTTTGAAAAAAAAATCATCATGAATTTTGGCGCAAAAAAACGCCTTACTATACTGTCGAAAAAAAAATGCGACTTTTCAAACATGTTGTAAAAACGTGCCATATGATGAAATAATGTAAAGCAGGCTGTGAAAAAGACTCCAGAAAGGTTTTTTTGAAAATTTGAAATTTTGGCGCAAAAACGCCATAGTATACTATGTCGTCCAAAATGTCACAAAAACGTCATAGTTAAGTATGTCGTCCAAAATATCACTAAAACGTCACATTTTAGTATGTCGTCCAAAATGTCACTAAAATGTCATAGTTTCGTGTGTCGTCCAAAATGTCACTAAAATGTCATAGTTTAGTATGTCGTCCAAAATGTCACCAAAACGACATAATTTAGTATGTTGTCCAAAATGTCACTAAAATGACAGTGTAGTATGTCATCCAAAATGTCACTAAAACGACATCGTGTAGTATGTCGTCCAAAATCTGAAAAAACGTCATAGTATGACGTCCAAAATGTCACAAAAACGTCATAGTTCCGTGTCGCCCAACATGTCACTAAAACGAGTTTAGTATGTCGTCCGAAATCTGAAAAAAACGCCATAGTATGTCGTCCAAAATGTCAGTAACACGTCATAGTTTAGTATGTCGTCCAAAACGTCATTAAAACATCGTTACTCTGCCAAGGAACGGTGGAGTTATGTGACGATCGGCGTACGTTTGTCTGTGAATCTGTGAATCCGTCTGTGTGAAACATTACTCAAGAACAGACAAAATAAACAAGACAGGACACAATACAGAATAAAACACTGAAAGTAATTAAAGCTAAAAATAAACTTCACATAAAACAAGGCTAGGAAAGTGGGTTCTAAGAAGTGAATTAAAAGAAGCTACTGACTCTGCAGGCCCTATTCTCATCCAACCATTTCTTACCTCATTTGAATCACAAATTTATAGTTAAAATTTAAAAAAAAAAAAAAAAAAATTCCAACACAAGGATGAATTTGCCTTTTTTTTTATTTACAAGTACTGGAAAAAGTGACATGGGGGACAACCAGTGCAAAATCTGTACATAATTTCAGTTGCAGGTTTCTCTATATACATGAGAACTGAACGGGATCGTGAATACACTCTGTCATGCATGTAACAGTTCACAACACAGCAAAAGACATGGTGAAAAGATGTCTGGTTTACTTTGCAGTCCGTGATGCTCAGGCTGCTCGTCATCCCACTGTCTTGTGAAAACAAACTGACATAACAGATCAGGCGCACAACAGAAAAGGACCCATGACTTGACTGATGCAACCTCGGAGACGTGTAACATAATTAGTAATGGGAAGTGATTACAGCAAGTCGGAACACACCAGAATTTTTGGGTAATGGCCCTCAAGTCCATACTGACAAAAAAAAAACATCAAGGCAAGATTCAGCACAATTCCCCTGATGAAGAAGTGGAAAAGGGAATAGAAAAAATAAACCCCTCCTGACGGGCACGAAAAAAAAAAGAACATTCTATGAAGGGAAGTTGAAGGTAAAGTGCATAAAAGCTTAAAATTAAAACGGTGGCTGGGGAGGGGTGGGGCCCAAAAATTAAGAGGTACTCCACTAAAACTTGCAGCACACACAGCTTAACAATGGAGAGAGCAGCTATTGGGGATTGTCAGGTCAACTGTCCCTCCAGCTTTGTTCTACGACGGCAGACACTCGCTTTTCGTACTCCCGTTTGTTCTCCTGGTACAGCTGAGCCGCCTGGCTGTTGGCTGGACTGTTGGGGTTTGGTTCATCGAGCAGGGACTGGTGGGGAGAAGCAGAAAAACACTGAAGGTGAGACGGTGGAAAACAACCAATCAAGTATACAACATCAAAGTGTACATGTTTCCTTGACTACTTACGCTAATTCCTGGGTAGGTACACTGTGGGTCAGATGAGGAAGTATCTGAGGTGCCAGTGATATCACAATGTGAAGGATAACCTCGTAAAACAGTATTCATTTTTGACAGTTTGGTCAATATTTGTGCAATATTGCTGTCACTGAAATAGGAAATGCTCTTTAAGATTCATTTTACAATGAATTTCTTGCACAAAGTTACTTTTTTAATGTTGAATATGAGCTTTTAGATTTTTCCCCGTATGGTTATTGTCCAGACCCCTCTGCAATAGGCGAAAATCCGCCAAGTAGTGACCATATTTATGTTATTTATATATATTTTAAGGCTTTATCAACCCTCCCCATACACCGCAGAGCAACAATACAGCGATCAGACATCTATGTGAAATGGACAAGGTGAGATGCTGAATGCTGCTCCACAGGGGAGACTGATGCTACGATCGCTGAGCCAATCAGAGCCCAGCGTGTTTTATTTCCATTTAATATTCTTTTAAAATGTTTTAATTACCATTTTTACATTGTTTCCAATTTTTCAGGCTAGAAAATGCTTATTTTACCACAAAATAATTAAAATATTGTGGCGATCGTAGAGCTGGTCGCTATGACTGACCTGTTGTGCTGCAATGCACCATGGGAGTTCGGGGTGGTGGGGGTTTGAATATCATTATTCTGGGTTTATGTTAGTGTTACAGTGTTATTAGGGTTTGTTTTATTGTGTTTTTGTGGTTTCGTCTGCCTAGTTAGTTTGGTTAAGTGTTACATTGTCAGGACTGTGAGTGTGAAGTGTGTTTGATCACTTCCTGACACATTTTGAAAACTGCTACTGTCTGTGTGTCAAAATAAAAGCATCTGCCACTTGCATAGTGTATATAAGATATCCTTTCTCAAGCATTGTTCTTAAATGCAGCTTGCTACAATAATATATAAAAATACCTATATACTGCAAAAATCTGCGATACCAAATGCAAATTAAAATCTGCATTACAGTGACACCATGAAAAGAACCATGATATGGCGAGAGACCACTATTTTCATCTACTTAGGTCTTCAAAAAAAATCCTCATACTTTAATCCCTTCTACAGGGATGAGAATGACAAATGGAAAAAAACTCTGAAAATGTCTGCCGAAGACGGGGGGGTTTCAAAGGGGGGTGCGCCCCCCTTTTGGCACGGAAAATTTTTTGTAAAATTCACTTAGAAATGGCATTCTCTGGTGACTTTTAACAGTGAATATATAAGGCAATCAACACCCAAAATCCATTAATTTCTTCAATGAATTTCACCTGTTTTTAAAAAAAACAAGATCCCAATTTGGTGGGCTACCAAGGGAATACTTGATCATATACAAAATTTTCGCCATGCTGGCGAAAAAGGTTTTTTAGGTAACCAAAACAACCATAGATCTATACGTATCCACGCACCAGAAATGATCAAAACTCAACAATATCGTGTGCTTGCATATCCGCGAAATTTAACATGTGGAAGTAAACAATCAGATGAAACTGGCGCCAAATTGCTGCCGAAAATAGGCGGATGTTGTCATTAACATAAATAGCCAGTGATGTTTACAGATAGCAATGCCGATTTCCGTTCTCACAGCTGTATCTGATTTTGCAATGCGCGTTGCCGAAAGATGTCGGCGGCGGGCGGCCATCACAAGCCTCGGCTCGCGACGCGTCGGCCGGCCGGCCGCTTGCCTACCCCTACCCCCCTACAATTTTCTCAACGGATTTACACGATTCACAAAAATTATACTTTCGGCGGAAAAAAACTCGGAATTCTGTGGATCCACGGAAAATTCTCATCCCTGCTTCTAAGCAAGGCGTTGGGTTTGATACACAATAAAAATCAGAATTTGGTAATTTGTCATCTGAGTTTAGCAATCACCAACATATTTGACCTTTCAAATATAATTTACATTTTTAAAATTAAACCAACATTGTTTTTACTCAATGAACAAACACTGCATGAAATTACAATCCTACCTAAAGGGATACACCAAAGAATTTATGTTTAACAGACTATCTTGACAAACTTTGCACTTAGTGGAAAATCAGTGAATTAATCAATTAGTTGACTGAAAGAACATTACTGAGCAAGTTTATGTTTTCTTCATGAGAATAAAAAACTCCCAGCTTCTCAAATGTTACTTTCGGGTCTCCTTAAACTTTTTGGATTGTGGATTTAATATATTTGAACTGTTGGTTTCACTAAATAAGACATTTTTCAACCTTTACAGGGCAAACAATGGATCGTTCATTCAACTAATTCAACAGCGGATCTTTCAAAATGCTGGTTAGACGGTTAGTTAGTACTGTATGAGCTTGTGCTGAAGAGAGACCATTTTGTACAATGTAAAATGTAGTTCAGTCACTTGGAAATATGTAGTCAACAGAAAATTTAAGAAAAGTTTGAATATATAATTTATAAAACCCACAGAGACCAAAAACTGTGCTAGTTACAGCCTCTCAACCTGAGGACAGGACTTGCTTTTCTATTTTTGGCTGGGAAAACGTAAACTAAGGCTTGGCCACACTTATAAAATCTATTCCTGCACTGCTGTATATTGACATTTCTTACCTGGATAGATGTGAGAATAGAGGAGACATCATAAGTGGGACTCCAACGATTCTGTAGGATGTCTAGACATATACTGCCATCTGCATAGACTGTAGAATAAAAACTCAATTATACACCACCCACAAGAATTACCAATGTTATAATGGGACCACAGATGACAACAGTCCTACCATTTGGATGAAACATCTTTGACACAAATCGTACTGTGGGGGGTTTGTTGGGGTATTCTTCTGTGAATTCTACAATGAGTTTAAAAGTACCTGCGACAGAGACGAGAAACAGAATGAGCAGATTAATGAGCCAAGCAACTCCACTGTGTGTTTGTGTTGAGGAAGGCAGTAAAAAAAAAAAAAATGGGAACAGTGACTTGTCATGACCTGAGCAAAATGCTTCATCTGTCAGTTAGCAAGAATTTAAGGGTTGTATATTACAGGTTTTACAACTACAGTAAAGTGAAGTAAAATGAAGAATAAAGGTGGGAAAAAATGACTACGTATATATAGGGTGGTAGCTTTGGATAACCGCAGATTAAAATACATTTTGATTTGCAACGCTTGATTGACAATGATATGGAAGACAAAACAAGTTTCATAGTGATTTCTATATGATGTCATTGTAAAGACAAGTCTGTAACAAATGAATAATACGTTCTTTTTGGCAATTTGCATCTGTTTTTGAAAAATCTTAATAACAGGGTTACATATGCTGACAGTATTCCTTAACACACACAATAATAAGTTATGAACATGATGAGAAACTTACCATCCTCAAAGGGAGTCCCCTCAGGGCTGTGAAATTACACAGAAGAAAATGGAATTTTGTTAGTCATTTCACACAAACCTAGATATATACTTTGGCATCACATATCAATTTCTTACCCAAATATGACAGCATTCCACACCATGATGTTGTTTTCAGACGGGGCACCGCTCACACCAGCTGGAGGATCCTCTTGTAGCCTTTATGGACAAAAGTGAAAAAAAACAAAAAAAACCAAAAAACAACACAAAACAATGAAATCATGGCAGGACCCTGATGCTTCACTCCTTTTTAGGGTGGTCCAGAGACAGGTGCATCTCATACTCAAATAAACTCAAGAACAAGTGATTTTAGGCAATACCGCTCTAGAACAATATCTTTGCTCATTTAACTATGATGCTGTGTAACACTGCCACCAAATACAGATTAGCTTTTTTCTTTTAACAAATACATCTTTGGAAACAATTGCTCCACCACTGTGAGCACCATTATCTATTTAAATGTAAGTTGGCTCAGTTATTGCCCAACTTAGTCTGCTTAAAGAATCGTGGACTTTATAAGCTTGTGAAAAGTACAGTAGCTTATAACAGTCATCCTGACCTCTAAGCTGCAATCATCTTTCCCCCACAGATTAATACCTGACACTGGAGTTCCTTAGTCAGTGCCAGAGTCAGTGTCTGTCTCATAATCAAACATCACTCTACCTGCAAACACGGTAAACCAGAGGTTATGTCTACAGCAAACCAGGCCACTCCCAATACCCGGAGAGACCTGTACAAATTCCTGAAGTTCAATCAGTCCTGTAAGAAATTTAAACAATCTGTCCTGTCAAGAAACCAGAGGCTAATGAAATCTACAGTGAGACGAAAATGTGTTTGATGACCCTTAATGGTCAGGTGCAACGAAGAGATGATTTACTCCCATTGCCAGGCAGCGAAGCTTGCTTTGAACAAAGAAACGACCAATTTCAGTGAACAAAGTGTTCTGTTGCTGTTAGAAAAACAAGCTGACTTCACATAATGCAGCCACCGAGTACAAATTGTGGCTTCCGCTAATTATTCTCACTGTTGACGTTATGTATTCTTCTGGGATTTCAGGGTAATAACGTCAGCTCGTGATGTTAAATGACGCCATGATTCTTTAGCTAACATCCAACAAACTTTAATTAGTTTACAACTACAAAGAATTCAAATAGTTCAGGACTGGCGATACTATTTAACCGAGCAATGAGGTCAGAGACGTCGAAACAAATGTGATTTGTCCGTGAATTAAACTGCCATCTGGTCACTTGTCACGGACATTTAAATGCTAGCTAGTATGTAGAGTTAGCAAACAGCCTTTACTGTCAGTATACGTAGCCGTCTAGCCTGCTAACATGTATCATGTAGCAATGTTAGCTTCACGGTACAGGCGAAGCGCCTTTAAAAAATTAACGATACTTCACGTAAATGATTCAGGTTCACAGAAACATAAGCTAAGCTACAGTGGTTGCGTTAAGATTGTATATTACTGTGGAAATGAGTAAATCAATTTGGTTAACAATAAAAACACTAGTTAGCTATCCCAAGCTAACGTAAGCAATGCTAATATTAGCTGTTTTGACAAATCATCGCTTATCGGCAGAATTTCTGACCATCAACTCACCGTTTAAAATCTCTCATAAGTCTTCTTCTAGCCGGGGTTGACATGGCTTAACTTGAGAATATACGTATTGACGACAACACGTCGACAGAAGCTTATCTGATTAAAACGTTATTTTGAATTTAATGGTTACTTGGCAACTTTACCGTAACCCTTCTGACGGTAGCCCGACTCTTTCCGTCGTTCTCTTGATAACCCTCTGGTTAGCCTAGATAGGTTTACAGGACGATACTATGTCATGGAGGGGGAGGCGACAAATGAGAGTGGTGAATATAACGCATATTTCTGTCTTTAAAATATGAGTGGAGATACAGTGTCGTTCATACATCTAAACATATAACATGTAATTATATTTTGGCGAGATGAAATTAAGTATTATGATGTTTTAGTTAATAGGCTTTGTGCTTTCCCCCCTACTCCGGTTGAGCTCGCCATCTGCCGCTGGGCGTGGCTACAGTGACGTGGTGTTTGTGCAGCGCAGCTCTGATGAAGGTCGGTCCTGGTGACAGGTGTGCCCCGACACGTGAGGCTGCAGTGGGGCACATTTAGAGCAGTATCCTGGATAAAACGGGCTCACAAACACTCTGATTAGTGTATACCGCCTAAATATTACATTTCATGAGATCTCTATGGCAAATAACAAGTGAAATCTAATACATTGAGCACAGGAAGTTTTAATACTTGAGGTTATCCTATCTAGACACGTGAAGCAGTCCATAAATAAATTGAAAAAAAAATCAAACTGTAACTTTTGCGAAACCTTTTTTTTAATTAATAATGTGCTTTACATTGGATGTATTAGCACTGCTTTAATTAACATCAACTTGAGACAGAAACAAAACTGAAGTACTGGCAGTGGTTCAACACTGATGTTTACCTTTAGTGTATTTCAGAACAGCTTTCTGCATTTTAATCAAACTCTAATAAGCTAAACAAACACTGTCTCTGTAACAGTACAAACAAAAATCCACTTTTTAACTCAGTTACAAATGTCAGGCCCATCCACAACAATGGGTCTGCTGTTTTTAACAACAAATAATTTCAATGAACAACTGGACCACTCAGTGGCTTTAAGGCAAATGAATGCTTAATTAGGCTTACATGAAATTCAGGCAAAAAAAATGACAGCCTGTCTGCTCGATGTTTTGTATTTTAAGAGCCGTGATAAAGAAGCATGGTGCTGTAGAAGGTATGGTCATACAACTGCTCTGCTTTCACAGACTTCTGGTGCTCCACCTGGCTGCCTGCAGTGCTATTGATCTCAGGTGAATCACTGAAGACGTGCTGGCCAAAGAGGATTTCTGCTGCAGGGTCATTTGAGGGAAAAGCCTCACAGTGTCTGTCACCTGCCACTGCAAATGAAAGAAATAGTCAAATTGCATATATGTCATTAAGTTTTGATAGATGTAAGTGAGGCAGGGAAGAAAAAACACTGGATTGATTTTGTTTTGCACAGCTATTAAAAGCAGGGTAGCTACAAAAATGTTTTTAGTGACTGCATTTTGCCACACTAAAAAAAAAAAAAAGTTCTATAACCCTTTGGATTAGACACAAAAAATGACCAATAAATTGTGAAATTTATTCCAGAGCCTTATGCAATGACTAAAGTGTTAACCTGAGACCTTGTTTTAAATAGGTCACTTCCTGATTCGTGGTAGTTCTGACATACAGTTTGCGCTGTATGACACAGTGACCTAGTTCTGCTGCATTTGTCTAGAAAACCTCAAGCCTTCCAGACTGGATGACGTAAACCAACACCCCGGATAACGAGAAAAGGAGATTAAAATGGGAGAAGTCTAGTATACTTCAACTATGCTAAAGTTTCCAAGCCTTCATTTGCATTCATCTTTTTCTAAAATCCATTTTTGCAAGACAGGAACTGACAAATACATTGGAATCCAACAAGAAAACAAAGGCCACCACAATCACGTTTATAAAATTTATCGACATTTAATGATTTCACACAGTCAAGTACAAAGCTACACCTGCTCAGTACTAAGCACTGGATGTTCCAAATTGAAAGACTACACACTCAAACCTGCTGCCATGTAAAACAAAACAAACAGAAACCACCTTTAAGATGAAACACGACTACAAAATACAGAACGTAGAATTTCCCAATATCTAGAAAATTTGGAAATAATGTACATCAAGCTATTGTTTAACTACTCAAGAAATAAGGCTTTTTGCAAAGTGTGGAAATCCATGCAAACTCTCCTGAGCAGTACTGCTTATACATAACTACTGATTGTAAAATAGCCAATTGTCAATTTCAAAATCATACTGGGTAGTATATGTAACATACACATGTACAAGCCTTGCTACTTGACTAAAAAATTTGCTAATGCGCACACAGTAAACATTCACCATACTTCTGAACCAATAAACAAAGGAAAAAACGGCAATAACCAAACCCAAAGCTCATGGGCCGCTAAATCTTAGTACAGAACATCTACAAACTACAAGAAAGCTGCACAGTGAATCATTTATACTTTGCAAGCTACATTCATGTTGAGATATGCTTTGGCATGAAGTCATTCTTGAATATAAAACAGCATCAGCTAATGCGAAACACCAGGAGACATTTCCTCAGTGTATATATTAAAGAGTGCTTCTGCACTCGTCAGTTTTACATAAATGTCACCAATTAAACTTGTTTTTTAAAGCAAGAGTTCTTGACTTATTAAACTTTATTAAAAATGTAACAAACTGGGGAGAAAACTGAAAAAAAATCTTTTTTTCTAACGTGCTGCAGGAGTATATAAGTCAATATATATATATATATATATACACAAGTCAAATCTGTAAATCTAAGAAATGCTACTAAAATTCACTGGCATTCCCAGTGTAAGGCCAATATTCTTAGTTATTATGAAACAATGCAGTACTTAAAAAGCAATAATTAAGACTGCTTTTAAACTGTGATAATTGTTTTCTATTAAGCCAATATGAACTACATGTGCACTGCTGGTGCAAACATTGCTGTATAATTGTGCAAAACAAAACCATCCTTTAAATATGAACCTAAAAAATAAGGATTACATGACAATTATTTGTATAACTGGACGGATGCACTGAATATATATATATATATATATATATATATATATATATATATATATATATATATATATATATATACATACACACACACATAAAAATAACTGTATAACAAAAGAAATTTTAATATTTTTATCCATCCAAGTATAATTACGTACATGGAAAAGTAGAAAATACACCACATTCACACACTACTATACATCTTTCATATGCTGCTCACCACCAAATCAAATGGAACAAATGTACCGTTTTATGTTATTAATGCAAAGAAATTATAGCCAAACAATACAAATGGGAACATTAGAGTGTGCCATTTCACACACCAGCCCTCTACAGGTACGCGTAAGAGTTGGTGCAGCGACAAGGGGTCTGCATTGATGCCACAGTGATGACCTCCAGCTCTTTAGACGCAGGGCTCGACCTGTCCTGTCCCCCCTGGTCCTCACACTGATCCATGGGCCCCGGCCCTTGTGGTGGTGCAAACCCATTCAGCCCAAATGCAAAGGTTCCTGGCCCACCTGAGGTTACGGTTGCTGCCGACTCCATGTTCATGCTCTCCATCTGGGCGTCTTCAGCACCACCCAGTGGCCCATTCCCATTCAGCAATACAGGTGCCGTGCAGAGGCCTAAGAGAGGTAGACATATCCGTCTTTACAAAACTAAGCCAGAAAGTGCTTACTATAGAAATTTAAAGGCCTTTCTTCCTTTAGAAATTATAGTGACACTGTTTTTTTACAGCAAACATTTCTACTTGTTTTTTATGGATTCATGTAAATATCTGCTGCTGAAGATTTATTTTCTTTGGTAATGCAGAAGCATTATACATTATTTCAATGCATAATTGCATTTCTCTGCTCCTTTTCGTCCACTTTTCAGTAACTGAGATTTCTAAATATCAAGTCAAATGCACTGCAGGCCTTTCACTACTAAAAGAAAAATGTAAGTCTTTGATGAATCAAATAAACTACATCTGTCCAGCAGCTCCTTCTTCCTTTGCCACACATACTTACATTTTATAAAACTCTATGTAGTCTGTTAGACGGCAGACACGAACCATACTAAGCAGTTCTGTCTGTCAATTCTAAATGCTGTGCAGTTATCTTAAGAATATATGTGCTGCACTTCATTTTTGCAGCAGCTTTGGCTAACAGTGCCTACTTTCTGATATACTGCTGTCATTTAAGGTAGCATCTTCTATTGGTAGAAATTAAAATATTGCACAGATTCCTTTGAATGTGGAAAGCAATATTGCGCAGGGTTATTCTATACATTAAAAGAAAGACATTTGTATTCCACAGATTCTTCCATCAGTAGAAAATACTGACATTAAAAATACTGATATTTCACAGACCCTCCTATATGTGGGAAACATTACATCGTATAGGGTATTTTAAAAGTGTGAAGTATTCTAGACACACAGGTTTAATGCATTTATGCGGCAGAGTGAAATATGACAGGCTTTTTTCTGCATGTGGTCTACTGGTAGCAGTGCTGCTTGTAAAGTCTGACAGCAGCATCAAGGAAGGACCTGCGGTATCTCTTCTTCACATACCTCTGGTGAAAGCCTGTTACTGAAGCAGCTATCCAGGGCTGTGACCATTACTTTAGATATAACCCAAAATAAACACAACCGATATGATTAGCATAGTAACTCACCATTAGGTCTGGCCTTTTTCCCTGGGTTTGCTTCCATGCCATCAAAAGACCTCTTTCTGTTGGGCACGCCATTCAAGAAGCTGCGTCCTTGGATGGTGGGGTGAGCGTGGCCCCCATTCCGGGTCATGCCATTCAGAAAAGCCCCATTATGGGAGTGAGCCATGTTTTGTTGGAAGTTCTGGGCATTGGAGAGAATTTCCGCACACTCCTGGAATCCCTGCGCGTGGGCCAGGTCAGCAGCAGTCAGCCCACTGGCATTCCTCATACTGCACAATGAGAAGAAGGAGTGTTAGAAACACTCACTGTACATTTGACTTACACAAATAAAAAAACTAAATGAGACAAGCCCAAGCGCACACACACACACACACACACACATACAGACTCATTTAGCAAGCATTCGCACACACAAACACATGTATAGAAATAGCCTGTACTGCTCTACGCTCTCACATCCTCTTCGTCATCTTCATGACAGATGACGACTGATCCCTTTAGGATCATTTGCGTCTTCCACAAAACTTAAATTTTTGAACAGTTTCCGCATAAATAGGGAAACATGTCTGCTGCAAATGGACATGATTAAGACAACTGAAGCTATGCACCAGTTTATTTTAAATGAGAACTCAAAACAGTCCGGCAAACTGAATAGGATGATTATTTGTATCAGTTGATCCACTGAATCCAAAGGAGATCACTTCTGTGAGGCTTGTCTTGTCAGCAGGACAAAGGGAACATCAAGGAGCGTTGTGCTAAGACTGAAAAGCCACCTTCAGGTTTCCAGCGATGATACTGTTCAAGAATTTCTGCAATGCAGCATCCAAATTACAAGCATGGATATAATTTATGACGCTTAAGAATAAGTGTGTTTAAAGTAGGAACCTAGCACAGAAAACAAAATGAATTCCTGAGAGCAACAGAGATCAGCAAAGCAAAGACAGCTTCAGAAATAAATCCAAGATTCAAAAGTTCCAGGATGTAACACTTCTATCTTTAGAGGAAACTCCACAGAATTTATGGCTATGTGAGGAAAATGAAGTGAGGTCAGGCTGCAGCCCTTCAAGCATCAGGAATCCAGATGCCTCTTCTTGGCTAGGCAAAGTAAAAAACGCCTAGTCTTGATCTGGTTCCAAGGAAGATGAAAAGGAGAATGAAAAATAAGAAACAGCTGAGCTACTGTAAGCCATACTTGTTCAGCCGTTCAAAATTCAAATTAGAGTCTGTACAGTTGTGTTAATCATAACCAGTTGCAGCAGGAATAAAGTGATTTTCTGAGTGCAATAATGAATGAGCAAACAGTGCTGTGTCATATTTTTCCCCCAATTTTTAGACATGTACATGGCACCCTAGTGTGGAAGCAATTTCACTGGAAAATAGAAAACTAGTGAGTCAATGAAATTAAACAGTACTATGTGGAAATAAACTCTTTAAGTATATTCTTGTTGCAGCATTTAATAGTAAATAAACTGCTAGATATAAAACATATTCTCCAGCTGGTATAAAAGAAACGTGCAGGAGCACGTGTCTGCTTGTCAACTTTTGAAAGACATTGAAGATATTCTACTAACCAATATATGTCTTTCAGCTCAATGGGAATTTCTCACTTCTCCGTTGGCAAATTACAAAACAATACGCCACTTGTTCTGATCCTAAATGTCATCACCCTGCAAAATGAGTCCTCTGAGCAAACAACTAAGTCTTTGTCAAAGAACTAGGACTACTGGCTCACATCCAATCAAGTACTTTTCACTAAAAAGTGTCCATCTGTAGCCTGTTTCACACACAAACTAATACTCGAGAGAAGAAGTACTGCCAATCTGGGCTGAATATAATGCTATACATTCTGGGTCTAAAAATTTCATGAATAAAATGTTTATTCTATTTTATTTCACTATAATGTCCGAAGTTAGAACCAAGTGACATTGACTTCCACATGGTGAGGCACAATTTGAACCACACAGTTACTGTTTGGTCATTCATGTTGTTTAGAAATTGCTCATTCTCTGCATTTTTATCTAAACAATTGTGCAAAAAGAAACATTTCAAAAACTAGTGCACATGAAAAACATTTGACAAAGAATTGAAGATTTAAAAAACAAAAGAGTAAAAATCACACAATAACTTGGTGCACATTACCCGTCCCCTTCAAAATTAACGCTTCCAAAGGATTAGAATAATTACTCTTGTATTGAAAACCATTTTGTGATAAGGTAGATGGATTGGTCTCACTCTAAGGAATAGAAACTCATTTCAATTCATTTTAAATGTTGTTTTTAACCCTCAACCAGATCATTTTCAGTTTCAATTTAGTATCTTAACAACTTCAATTTGTCTTTGAACAAAATAGTTCCCTGAGACAAGCACGGAACCAGAGAGACACATGAAAAAAGTATCACTGTGAGGGAAAGATTTCTGAAGAATTCGCTGAATTATTTTACCATTACTGCTCACTGCATTCATTACAGTGAATGAATTCATTTCCATGTAAATGGTACACTAACTGCTTCCCATACTTGTTGTCTAGACACTTAACCACAGTGGCTAAGTGTGTACTCTCTGGATGAACATGTACGCTTACCTCAGATCAAATCCCACCACACTTCTTAACAAAAATCAGGCTTCTTCCTCATTTTTAAACATTTAACAAATTGACCCTTCATTTAAAGACTTCCTATTTATTTACAAACTGGCAATATGACAAACTCCAACAGGTCACTGCAGGCTTGTTATGGGGTTGGACAAGCATAGAGAGGAGGTTTAAAGCACTGCAGAGTTACAGCAGCAATTCAAAAAATAATAACAATAGCAAAAATAATCCCAACTTAAGTGATGATGAGTATCTGAGACATTTTAAATGACTGCTTATATTTTGCCTAACATTTTGAAAAAAATATTTTTAGGCAAACTTGCTGTTGCACGTGTATCCTCATTACATTTCCTTAAATGCCCTCATCTCTCCATAAAATATTCAACTCTGTAGCTTTGAATCTAACATTAATTTGTACTCTAACATTCTTCCGACTTGAATTATTGAGTGACCTATGCATAACTGAGAAGTAGTTGTCTCTTTCTATTGCCCTAAAAATCCCTACCAGTATTCCTTCAGTGAGACCTCACATCCACAGTTAACACCGATTCCACAAAATTGATAACTATGTACATTAATAACCCCCGTTTGGCATTTGAATTTAAAAAAGGAAGCGTTAATTCTTTGTAAATGCCTGGTATGCTTTGCTTTTCGGTCCTAAGCACACAATATGTATCTTCTCTAACTACTGTCTAACCTTCCAGAGGCAACCTATAATCATGCTACATGTTGACATGGGACTCACGTGATTAAAACCTGTCCATATAAGAGGACTCCTATGGTTAGTTCACAAAATCATAAACAAATCATAAAATAAAAACAAAAAGCTAAATACAATCATGGATAATAAGCAAAGCATGCAGGTCTAAAACTTTAGTTTTGATTCATAAAAACCTAGCATTAAAACCAATCACCGCAAGAAATACCTCAACAGTTTGCCAGTGTGTAGATAGGAAGCGATAGTGAGAACACTCAATGCCACAACAGTGCGGCTATCCCAGGGAACGGGGCAGACTCAGCAGTGTCTATTCTCCCCCTTTCTAGGATTACTTGAAAAAACCAAGTCATTTCCAATTCAATGGCTGCAAAACATTAAGACGTACGGTTCTGGTTCTGTTAACAGTATAGAAAACGTTTCTTTTTGTAACTTATTGTCACTTTCATAAAGGAAAAGGTGACAAAGATTAGAAGTCAAAACAGACTATGATATTGTATAGGGTTAATACTGTGACATACAAAATAAAACATTTCTGTGTATAAAGGAAAATATCTGGTACAGTGAAATGACAGTGAACAACCATTGCAACAGGATGATGTTAGCATTAAACAGTTCAGTACATGATGCTGTGCAAATCTAACCCATCTTACTCAGCTGCTCTAAGCATGTCAGCGCTACTCTCATCACCGGCAGCCTCTAAGCTCTGTCCTACCTGCTGCTAGCTTGCTACTGGACCACCTTTACACTTTGAGGCTCATGACAAATCGGAAATAACCATTTTTATTTGTTTGTTTTATTCCAGATGTTCACACTATGAAAGCTAAATTATTTTAACAGCATTGTTTGATATTTTTAGGATTTAAACAATACAGCGGAGATTAGTAACAAGGTAGATTTAGGTTCATTTTTGTCCAGGTGAGTTGAATGGATTCATTAGAATTCTTTTATGTTTGAATCTAAGAAAATGTCCTTCAATTAAAGTACATAAAGGTTGAAAGAGACTGAATTTAGGCCAAAGTTTCACGGGATTTATATGCAGAGATGTAGGCCAATGTTTCCACAAAGGAGGATAAGACCACAAAAAATCTGACCCAACTAAGGAAATTATGTTGTCCCAATGAAAAGCTGCACTCACACGAGGATAAGGACACTTTCCCCTCAGTCTGTCAACAGCATTAGGTCCAGAAACAGGGCTTTCTGTCAGAAAAAGGTGCACGAAACAAAACGTGCTTGAATATGAAGGAGATGGAGATGTGTCTTCCATTAAAGGATTCCCTCAAGTTGCATCCAAAGGTAATTCCCCTGGTATATAAGACAAAGTCCAGTTTGTTTTCAGGATCCAGTTGAGTTCATGCAAATGCATAAAAGCATCTGTTGGTGAAAGCTTTTGTTCATATTCTGAAATGAATCCAAATATATCATAAACACATTAGTGGTATTAGGCCAGTAACTCATTAGGCCCACAGAAAGCCATTAGGTGCTGCTGGGCCGGTGCACTTTAGATGGGTAGGTTGTTTGTGGTGCATCCAGCTATTCAAAGAAGGATCCATTTTGTGCAATTTCTTCTCCCTCTTCACCTCAGCCTTCTGTTTTTTACATCTATTAGCAAAAGGCTGAGTATGCAAGTGTAAAAAAAGCAGAAAAAAGTCCCAGCTGCAAATTGTTCTATAATATATTGAAAGCAGAGAATTAAACGATAATGAATACAGGCTTCTGAGAGATAAATTAATTCCTCCCACGATGGCGTAGGTCAGATGGCTACATACAGTCTTTGTTGTGTCTTCAAGATCAACAGACGATGGGAGGCAGTATGAGGAAAGAAGAATTTGAACACCATGTGCTTAAGAATCTTCTTAAAGTCAACAAGCAGAGCTGAAGAGGAATCCATAGAAGAATAATTGATGACAAGGCCAAGAATTCAAACATTACCGTCACTGCATTAATCATCCGTGTCTTTAATATGACATGGAAACGCCAATTTGGATAAAGGAACAGTTAAAAGTGTTTAGAGGTATTAATATTAATTTGTAATCGTGAGCGTAAATGTTGACGTTAGTGTCTAATAGGTGGTTCTGCAAGTTTTAATAAGGAATTAACTCCATATTTTACTCCTACTGTGGACGGGAGTGCAAAGGAAGCTTTTAGATGTGTGACAGCAGGGAGCTTAAGTCGGTCTCCAAAGATAATCTCAAAGAAACCACGACACAGACTTGGATGGTCAGGTGACCTCAGACATTTTGAAGGGGAGACTGAACATTCAAGTTACCTTGAAAAAAGAAATTTAGAAAATCAAACTTCAGCCTAAACCTAAGGAAAGACTCAGCCTGGAATAATGGAGTAGGATATACAATATTCATTTAAAAGCATTAGAAATACATCAAAGTGTATTTTTCTCTGGAGCAATTACAGTATATATAAAAGATTATTATTATAAAAGATTAAATGAAACACGTCCAATGTGTGACACACAGTCAACAGACAGGGCAAGAGCTGGCATTTCTAATTAGATTAAAATACTAGTTTAACAATTTTATTTCTAATAAAATGCTATACCAAAGCTATAAACTTGTGGGTTTAGATTTGTCCTTATTGTGTACCGGTTGTATGAAATCAACACTGACTTATTACCAGCTTACACACAAAATACTTTATTATTTAAAATATTTTATGTATATTGTTAATTATCTAGGTCACAAGAATTTGGAAAAAGATAAAAAGGCCAATATACAATGTAGTGCAAACTATTGTTAGCTACTGAATTCTTCTGTTACCTGTAGAATCTGCATTTACTTTACAATTTTTGCAACAACAATAAAAGTAAAAAAGGTATTAGGATTAGATCTCTACTGATTATGACTGCGTAAATATAGCAAGATTTGAATTTTTCATTTTTTAAGCTTTATTTACTTTTATTTTTCCCCTCTCACAAAAACAGGTACTCTAAATGGCTTATATAGGATGTTCATAAAATGAGCAATTTCTTACATAAATAATTTTCTTTTCTTGAGGCACCAGAGCCTGCAAAGAAACATGGCATGCGGTGCATTATCATAGAGACTGAAGGATTAAGCGGATAAGTTCTTAACAAATTTCCAGCATATCAGTTAAACCTAATGTATTAAATCTACATATTTGAGACACTTTATTGAAAGATTCTAAAAAATAGAATAATTACTTTAAAGTTTTTTTTATTATTATTTATTTTCAACAAAAAAACTTTCTCAAGTTTTACAGCAAGGTCTTTTATTATCTAATGTATTCAACAAACTATTATGTAAGTAACAATCAGTCTGAAGTTATTTTGTCATGAGCCTCATTCCCACCTGGTGTGCCTTAGTTTCCCTCCCAGTTGTGCCCACTATATTTCTGGGTCATAGTTACAAAAATAAACAAATAAAACAAACTTGATAATAAACTAAACTGAATATCTGCAATCTGCTGGGGAAAAAATCACATATCAATTTCATCATAAATAATACTCATCAGCTGATGACCAAATGCACATTATAGAACCTGAACAAGAAATGAAGTATTTTAAACATCTCTGCACGAAAGCAGTGGATTTAATTTACTGAAACAGCCAAAGCAGCCAGGGGTTTCATATTCAGTGGAAAGTAAAAGCAAATTATCCTGGTCTCACAGCCAGAATTGTGATCATTAATGTGTATCAGCTTTGAGACAGTAGTTTTGCTAATCTTGCATTTATAGTGTATTTGTTCGCTAGGAGACATGCACACTGGGAAGCTATGGGGAAGAGATTACAAACGTGTTTCCACAACCTTTAAAAAAAAAAGGTGTGTTAGCATTATTTGCATTCCTCAGTGAAGCAAGAAAGACAAAGTCAACAGTACTAGCATCAGGCTATATATAGTCAAATACAAACAACTTTTGCCCTCGTTTTAACACGTGCAAAATAACTCCCAGCCAATATTTCTCTACATTAGTTACTCTCTGCACTGACAGTATTAATTGAGGTCAGATTTGACTCCAAAAACTACACACAATAAACTGTAAACTCCCCAGTAGTTTGGCGTTTCTGTACATCAATTGTATCACAAAGAAAAGGCGTGCAGCTTGTTCCAGAAAATGAAATTGCAAGTAAACCAGTTGTCTGAGATGGAAAAAAATGGATAAACTTTGTCTAAACTTAAAAATACAAGGTATATATGTCTCTGCATTTAAAAAAAACCAAAAAAAACCTAGGTGTAGCAGAACCATGCATAAGTCAATTAGTTCAACTATGATTGAATATGAGTAACAAGCAGCTCATAAAGTATTTGTTTTGTTTTTTTACACTTGTATAACTGGTTTCAAGCAGTAGTTAAATTAAGTGCTTTGATCACGGAGCTGACATTTATGACCTTTGGGAAATAATAGCCATGTTATGTTGAGACATCTCTAATTATCTGTAACAGTTTCACCTCCCTGCAGGTCTCAGATCTTTAAAAAAAAAAAAAAACAACAAAAAAAACAGGAAAGATGGGCTGTGTCTCTCAGGTCTTTGTTCACGTTTATGGTGCATTAACAATGATAAAATGTTTCCTATAATTGGAGTAACTCTGGCAACACAAACGAAGTAGCAGTCAATTGTAAGGGTGTGTCTGAGAAGTACAACTAAGGGAAATTACACATTCACATCTTAAAAACCAACAAAGAAACTAAATTTATAACATGAAATACATTGTTTTATAATCATTTACATCTACCATCCATTTATTTACCCAATACAAAGAGCATTCTTTTGTATTTTTTAAGTTGAAAGTAGACATGACAGCAGCCAAAATAGTTAAGTCAAAACTAAGACATCTGATCTAGCAGTTCTTTTTTTACTCTCCTAAATATGTAATTCATAACAGTTTTGTATGATCTAAGCATTTTCATTTACCGCAACAGCTTGTAGCCTTTTTATAATGACAGTAACAACAGCTTCAGAAAAGATACCATGTGCATTTGGTCATCCAGTTAAGCTATGTATGTAAGACACTAACCAAAACAAATATTAAAGAAAACCACACTCTAGATTTAACAAAGATCATGCAATATGACCTACTAGGTAAAAAACAGTTTATCAACCTTTACATTAAGTTGTCCTCATGTTCATGTAATAACTGAGATTTTCAAAGCCATTCAAGATCAAAGGCACCGCACAGAGTTAATTATTGACTTTTACTGGCTTGTAACTCTTTCAAATTACAAAGGCAATAAAAAAGCATCTGCTTAAAGTAAATAAAAAAGGACTTGTGAAAAATTCTCAATGAATCCAATATATTTTAGCAAATAATATTACACACAGAGGGCAACTTAATGCGAATTGTTGCAATGATAAACAACAATTTCAAGGATTAACAAAATGTGTCACATTTTCAAGGGAGCACCACCAATTCCATTAATAGTTAACACCACATCCTGTGATCAAACCGTTTTTAGCTGGATACATTAATTAATCACACACGGTATTTTGTCTTGTAACAATGATTTAGCATTCTGTGAGCTGAGTGTTGTGAGATAAACCTACACTTTCCAGAAAAAAATATGTTGCAATTCTTTCTGGTCAATAAACTGTATCAACTCTTGATCTAATCTGGGAGATATGAATATTTGCACAGTTGTCTGGTGTAAATGTTATCACCAGAATGAACACATAGCAGTAGGACAATGTGGTGTTTTATTCTATGGATCTTTATAAGGTATAATTCTACACACAGTTTGAGCCGACTTGAAATTCGTGCTCACATTTTAACATTGTTCACTGTGATACACAGACACAACCTTAATGATTTAGTGTAGAGTTACTATTTAGTAGAGCAGCTTCCTTTTGGCTGGGTATGCATCAGCCCGACTACCACGAAATATAAAGTTCCAGATTACTTGGTTTTTTTTTCACATTTCACAAATGTATGTTTGTCAAATCTAATTATTCAGACCTGCACAGTTAATTTGCAGATCCTATGACTTATCATATTTGTCTGCGTGGGTGAAGAAACCACATATAGATAAAGCAATCCAACTTCATCACTGCTCTGACTTGAGTTTGGTGGTGATCCCTTGTAAAGGTGTAACTGAGATGCTGGATAGTACAGAGGAAAAGAAATGAGGCCACAGGACTGATCACAGGACTTACTCAGCTTTCGCTCCCTGAATCAAGAGAGCGTTGATACACTCCAGACTGCCCGCACGAGCAGCCTTGTGGATGGGCGTCTCGCCCACATAGTCCTGTGTGATGACAAAAGACTGCTGTTACACACAGACTGTATTGTGGACAAGAACAATACTGTGAGCCAAAACACTGTCAAATTCAGACACTGAATGTGTGTATGTCGAAGTTTTTAATCAAGTGTGCCGCCTTTTATATTTCCAAGGACATACAACAGAAGAGAAAAAGATAACAGGGTGTAACTCTGCAGGGTAGCGCCTGAACTTTTCACCCAGACGTCACCATCCCCCACACACATTTACTGTTACACATTAGTAAGCGTGCAGATGGCAGAGGGAAAAAACACACCAAGAAGCCTGTGTGTAACCACAACGCAATGTAGCCATGTTCTAATATGACGCTGTTATACTATCCAACACCAGTCAAGTCAAAACACTATGAAGTGAGACAAGAAAAATCATAAATCCTAGCTATATCCCCAGGTGTTTAATTCCTGCATATGCTCAGCAAATTCAAAGAAAATTGCTCGTGATGACGACAACATGTTATGTCACTGTGACCTACTAATTCGATTTTCCCTCAGAAGTGCAGTGGAGCATAAAATATAGCCTCAGTGCATGAGTCTGCAGATCAAAACCCATAGAGAGGAAAAGATGTGACAGGTAAAAGGAAGACGTCAGTAACTCCGCCGTGACAGACTGTGACGGACCCACGCATCATGTGAATATAGGTCAAGTGGTGGAGTAAGTAGCAAAACTGCAAGGGCCGTGCCCCTGAGTTACAATGATCCTGCTTGATGGGATGATCTGAGCTTAACTCCCTCATATTGCTGTGCTCTTTTCACTCCCACACTTGTACCTTATTCTGTTTACATCTAAGTTTCTATTGTCACATGCAGTGTTTTCTCCTGCATAGTGAGTATACTTTGTGAAACATCCTGCATACTGGCGTCTCTCCAGGAAAGATTCCTGAAACGAACTCAACTGTTAAATTAACGCGTCGAGTGTGTAGACTATGATCATACCTGTCTGTTGATATCTGCACCGGCTTGAAGTAGCCATAACAAACACTCAGGGTGGCCTCCAAATGCAGCAATGTGAGTGGGCGTCTGTGCAAACCTGGAGGTGACCGCATTCACTCTACTGCCCACTTGGACCAGACGCATCACACACTCCAGCTGTGAGGAAACACGGGCAAAGCGGAGAAAATCTGATTACATGCATAGATTCATTCAGTGCTTTCTGTGGCATTGGGCAGGTTTGGACAAGTGAGCGTCTGAATGGAGGCAAAAACGCAACACTATACGTGGACTGATTCGGTGTCTCAGTGTGTCTCCTGAGGTCTTGCTTTGGGCATGCGTCCAATTTCTTTGCAAATTATGGGTCTGCCTTTTCTAAAAGTGTAGTCGATTGAAAATAATTTCAACACAAGTATGTTTGACGATGTGTTGCGACGGACGCTACACGGAGTAAAATTGTGTACACAGATGCCACCTTAAATTATTAACAATGATAATACGGGTGAGGTTACGTTAAACCGTTAATTAAACTCGCTAACATAAGCGTTAGGGAGGTTAGCCAACATAAACGTTAAGCTAGCTAACTAACGGTTGTTTCTCGTAGCGTTACATTGTTCGGTAAACGTAACATGAAAAGGCCGTTAAATTATCATTTCTCTTGCTTACTTACATACAAAATATACCTAAAAGTGAGTACAAAATAGTACAATTCGAGAATTGACTTCCTAAGCGAGTGAATAGCACGTTAACAGTCCATTGTCCGCCTCCGGTTAACGATGGCTGCGGTTTAGTCTCACCAGCGAACAGTTAAGGCAAACATCAGGAAATGGCCGAGACGAGGCTTCATGTCGGAGAGCAACGCGGCTCAATCTGGATCCTGTTTCACCGAAATATTCATTAGGCGAAACCCGTTACGGTTTAACGCATCACTAAAGAGGTACCTTTCCGAAATGAGCGGCCCAGTGTATGGGCGTCCAGCCGTAAAAGGTGTCCTCCACCGCCAGGTCAGCCGGGTTGGAGGTGCACTGAAGGAGGGAGCACAAGGCGCCGACGTCTCCATCCCTGCAAGCCCGGTGGAGCGGGAAGCGGCTGTTCAGGACCTCCTCGCTCGAGAATCCAGACTCCACACTCACCGACATCGTAGCAGAGAGATGGATGTTGGCTGGCTACTTCTGCAGAGGCTGTAAAGTGCAGCGGCTGTTGTTTGGCTGTGGGCGCAGACTCGGTGCCCGTGTATCAGGACACACGCCACCCTGACTGACTGCTGCGTCTTTCTGCCTGACAACACAAAGCAGGCGGCGCAGAGCACGCGCCGGAGTGAAACTTGAGAGGCGCGAAGTGATCCGGAAACTGCGGACTGGATTTGACATTCCTCACTTCCTGTTCTCCTGCTCGCTGCTGCCGGGGTTTTATTATGCATCACTGTAATTGACTTATCTTTATTCAACGCCTTTTATTACAAGGTTTTATGTCAGTAGCTTCCAGTTGGATTTTCAGCGACAGTTTCGCTTCTTGTGCAAATGTATCCTACCACGTTCTGAGTACATTTTTGGAGACCCTTTACATAACAAAAAGCACCAAACAACCTTTATTAGGGTCCGAGCACCGAATGGTGCGAAGACCCTATTGGAATGCAAGGAATTATTTATTGTTATTTTACGGACTTTTGAATTGCATTTTTGGCGGCCTTATCATACCCCAAAATGCGTCAAACTTGGCATGCTCATCAGGACTGGCGAAAAATTTGATATTTTATGGGAGTTGCGCATGTGTGTGGCAAAATGGCTCCATAGCGCCCCCTACAATGTTGCAAAAAATGGTCATTAGGTCAACTGGCAGAGTGTTTCATCTACAGCTACAAAATTTTGTAGGCATATTCAGCACATCAGGAAACCCAAAAAAGTCAATCATGACCACGCCCTAAACCCAACAGGAAGTCGGCCATCTTGAATTAGCTGTAAATTTTTTAAAATTAATAACTCATTTGGGATGAGTCCGAGACACCTCAAATTTGGCAAATATATGCAACAGTCCTCCCTGATGAAAAGTTATCAAAATGCTCCGCAAAAGTCAAAGGGCGTGGCCATGGCGACTCCCAAAAATACTGATCCTTCGCCATGAAACAGGAAGTGGGGTCTAAACCTCTTGTACATGCTCCAATCTGCCTGAAATTTTACATGTATGATCAGTGTACTGCCCTGACGACATCCATGTATTTGTATACATTGACAGGCATAGCGCCACCTTGTGGTAGCAGGAAATAGACATTTTTTTACACTTTGATGTACTATTCTTAGCACGTTGATCAGATTCACCTCAAATGTGGTGACATAAGACTGAACATGTTGATGATGATTCCCAGAGAAAATGGTGACTTGTCGTCAAGGGGCGTGTCTGTGGCAGCACGGCGAATTTCGATTTCTCGCCATGAAAATTGAATTTATTATATCTCAGCTGGAAAGGGTCCAATCTGGACCAAACTTCATGTGACGGACACCCGTCCGGTTCTGAACACATCCACACTCATAAATTTAGAAATGCTCATAGCGCCACCTATTGGCAACAGGAAGAAATTGTCATTACATTTGCACATGCCATTGCTGGAAACTTTGTCAAATCATTCTGAAAATTGGTCAGCTCAGTGATTCCCCCTTGACGATGCCACAGTGTGAAGATTTTGACGATTCATAAAACGTTGTTGCCGTGGCAACGTATCGTTATCGTAATAAACAAAGTACTTTTTGACAGGTTAGGAACGCTCATATGCTCACTAAAATTTCCACACACATCAGGACTCCTGAAATATTTCATATTTTAGATAAATTGTCCATGACTGTTGCAAAATGGCTCGATAGCGCCACCTGGAAAATTTCAAACATTTACTAAGGGCCGTATGTGTCACCTACAGTTCTGAAACTTGGTAGGCATATGTAACTCGTCAAGACGCACAAAAATGTAATTGACACCCATGCCCAAAACCCAACAGGAAGTCAGCCATTTTGAATTATATGTCATATGTTTTGATGAATTTGGGTCATTTTTGTACATTTTCAAAAGCTATAAAGTCAAACAGGGTAACAGCGAGAGAGCTGAAATTCGGCCAGGATGTATTCCAGGCATGGGTGATCAAAAGTTATCAAAATGCTCCACAAAGGTCTGAGGGCGTGGCCATGGCGGCCTCCTGAATTTTGATGCTTCGCCATGAAACACCAACTGCTGTGTAACTGCCCTAAACATGCTCCAATCTGCCTCAAACTTTACATGTATGACCAGAGTCCTGCCCTGATGACATTCACATGCTGAAATACAGCCACAGTCATAGCGCCACCTGTTGGATGGACAGGAAATGCTGTATAACTAGCGTGTACATGGTCCGATCTGCCTGAAATTTTATATGTGGGATCAGAGTCCGACCCCGATCACATCCAGTGGCCAATATACACTCTCGGTTGCAGTGCCACCTGGTGGATGGACAGGAAAGGCTCTATAAGTAGCCTGAACATGCTCCAATCTGCCTGAAATTTTACACGTGTGATTGGAGACCGGCCCTCATCACATTTAGAGGCCGTCATGCACTTTCGGTCGCAGCGCCACCTGGTGGACATGCGTGGATTTGCCGACCAGCAAGGATGCGAGGACCCGTCCAATGCTGCTTGCAGCTTTAATTGTATAACTTTGCTCTTCAAAGCGGTGTCAATGTTTTAAAGCTTTATACCCATGGGAGATGACTTTTAATATTTGCTTTTCATCCCACCAAACAGAGGTGGGATATTTGTATCCATTGCACTTATCAGCCAGGAATAGAGCTATAAATGAAATAACCCAGGATTGACTCCTCTCTCAGTAAAAAGTGTTTATCTGTACAAACTGTCTGTTAATGTTAAATGAATGCATTTAACTTGCATATGAACTGTTCCATCAGTCGCTTTGGTTTGACATCAAACAAACAGTTTATTGGCATTTCAAAATGAATGCATCCCCTTCCATTTGACAAACAAAGGAAGTTTTTCTCTCAGCAAAATATACGCTTTGTTTTTAAGATCCCTATCAGGAGCAGAAAAGTGTTCATGATAACTTACAATACATAATTACTCATAATTCAATTCACAATGTGGCAACATGTAACAAGAATGTACAGATGACATCCTTTCATTATTTAGCAAACACTGGCGGTGAAGGATAAAAGGCATAACATACAAAAGAGTACTATACAAACAAAGAGTGACAAGTATTCTGGTGAGATGAGCCTAGAGCCAGAAGTAGTGTGCATGATAACTGTCTTCCATTCAGTTAAGTGTTGGGTTGAATCTGAAAAGGCTGTTGTAGGAGTATGTTTTGTTCAGCTTATTAAAACTCATCTTGGTCAAACACACATACAGCTCTCAGGCTTTTCTGCCTATTCCTTGCATTGTTTTAATTCCTGATTCCATTTGAATATAAAGATAACAGCACGATCTCTAGGTTTAAACTAATCTACACTGATGTCCAGGCAGTAGTCTGTGTTTTTTAGCCATGCATTCAATATGATTCTATGGATTAAAATGTTGCTCTTTCAGTCGCTCCATTTTGGTCTTGTCTGGAATCCCATTGGATAGGTTGTGCAGTGAAATTTAGTAAAAGCATTTACGGTTCCCAGAGGATGATTCCAAAAAACTGTGGTGATTCTTTGTGCCAACAGTAGTTTGGAAAATTGGCCTCTGAATGAAATAAGCTTGGCTAAACCTAAGCTTCCATGTAGCTCCATTATCCAAGCAAAATGTGAATTTCTCAAATACTTATATGTTAAGAACTTTGAGTGTTTTGACAAAAATATGGCAAATTATGAGGGCAAAAATATTTAAATGTGAATACAAACTGGCACTGTATTGAACCATCAAAAACAGATGTATAAAATGTGTGATCTGTCATTTCTGGCGCACGCTAACAACCATGAGAAATGTTAGGGTAAGCTTGTTATCATGCTGATGTTAGTACGTACAGTAGTGAAAAAAAGCTTACATACACTTGTGAAGACCGTGCATATTGTGGCAATCTTGAATTTTCAGTGACTGCTATGGCTCTTAATTTTCTATGCTGGAATGAACGAAACATGTGTCTTTGTCTCAAAAAACATTCATGCATGTTGGTTCTTGTGGATGATTATCTCCACATTCTTCAAGAAAACCTCAAATCATCAGCCAGAAGGATCTTGGATGGAGTTAAGTGTTCCAACAAGACACTGACCAAAAACATGGTAAAGGAATGGTGAAATCAGGCAAGAATTAAGGTTTTAGACTGGTTTTAACTCCTGACTTTAACCCCATTGAGAACCTGTGGACTGTGCTGAAGAAACAAGTCTGTGTGAGTCAACAAATGTAGTCGAACTGCACCGATTCTGTCAAGATGGGTGGTCAAGGACCCAGCCAGAAACTTGGAGATGGCTACTGAAAGCATCTAGTTGAGGTGAAAATGACCAAGGGATGTTTAATCAAATATTCCCATTGCTGTTTGCACATTCTTTTTGAAGCAGTGGATGTTGTCATATTTCCAAAGTACCTGTCATAAATCTATGAAAAAACAACATGCATGATTGTTTTTTGTGACAGAGTGTGTTTTAATGATTCCATGACAATAAATTCAGAGTTATGGGAGTCACTGGAAACTCAGGACCACCATGACATACATGTTCTTTGCAAGTCTTTGTAAATCTTTGTTCACAAATGTAGTTTGTATTCATGGTGCAATGCAATGCATAGCCCTGAGAGCTATGAGTGTTGCTGAAGAAGAACTGGTATCTGTCTGTACATATACAGCGAGACTTAATGAAGAGTGTCTGCAGTGGGTGGCCAGGTGACTTCCACCAAAGATAGGCACAGAGTCGTGAAAACTCAGCAGTGCAGGCCGGTGGGGTGGTGATAAACGGCAGCGTTGAAGTTACTGAGATGGCAATCATGCAGATGAAGTAGATAAAAAAGAGTGCAATGGAGCTGCTGTTTGTACAGATTGGTGGTCAGAAGCAGTGTGAATATGTTTTGAAATCCAGGAAAAGGGGTAAAAAAAAAATCTTCTTCTGCATTTTTATCATCAACTTTGAATAGAACGTCTGATGAGTATTCAGTAATGTATTCTACATCTATTTAATAGATGTATTTTTGTATATTTTAATATAATGTATTTTCTTTTCACTGTGTAAGAATGACTGAGCTGAGCCAGAAAACAGTCCTTGAAGGAGGGCTGAAAAACAAAAGCAAGAAATTCTCTTGAAATGGAATTGCAGATGGAATGACGTGCTTAGCCTGCTGGAACTGGTTATGTGGAGGGAAATCAACGAATGGATGGATGAATGTGTCAGCATTGAAGAACAGTCTGTGTGCACCTATTGCTATTCTGCTGTGGGTGGAAATACGTCCCGGTTTCTTTGTATGTCTTTACCCCAGTCAGTCAAAATCATATTAGGCATGCAGCAATGATGTCCCTGCAAAATCAGCTCCGAGGTAATTTGTTTTGGTGGAACATTTGTGCATATAGAAGTGAGCACCTTCATTAAAATGGCTAATTCACTGAAAGAACCAAGCGGACATGCCTGCCATTTTCAGCATGGTGACTAGCACTGTGAGTGTTGCTTTTTCCAAAGTAAATGGGAAAACAGTAACACTTGAATAGCAAAAGGGGAAAAGAATATTACATGAAATGCTGCTGGAAATGGCAGGCACCTACCTGCAACAGCACATTTGGTGAGTCAGACTAAAAATGTGTTGAGAACATGTCCAATGTTCAGGATTCTTTTTTTTTTTTGCTGTCTAAAATGGGGAGGAAGTAGCTCAAGGGACATTCAGATTTGTTAATGAAGAGTTATTGGAGTCTTAATTCATTCTGTTTTGTTAATGAAATGAGTAAGAAACCACATTTTCAGAGATTTGAGAACCGATGGGACTGATTATAGAGTTGAATCTATGAAATCAAATCTTTCAATACTCAGCCTTGTTTTATCATCCTGTTTAATAAAGCTTTAAGTCTGTTGTTTTTAGACTTTCATAGTAAATGACTCCTTAAGTGTTTCACCTTTTTGTCCTGCTGTTTATTTTTCTTTTTTTGCATTTAGCCACACTTTAATCTGTAATTAAAACTTTCTACTGTGTCTCTCTGCTTCCTGAATCTCCCACCTGCCTGCAGTCTGATTGCAGCAATGAGAATCAGCTGCCGTAATTGGCTCACACCAGTCACCTGTTTGCAATTCCACCTGGCAGCATATAAGCCAGCTCTGTCATTCACTCCCTGCTCCACCATGGGCTTGCACATCCTGTGTCAACTCACGACCACCAGAGCTTCTTGGACACGACGCTGCCCTTGTACCCCTGTTTGGGTTTCCTACCTACCCCTTCAGCTGAGTTTCTTCTCGTTGTAAGTATCCAGTTTTGATGGATTAGTTTAGGTTATTCATTTATGGTTTTCTTAAATTTCCCCTCTGTTGTTAGTTTAGAGTCTTTGTTGAATTTTGTAGTCTTGTCTGTTTTCCTGTAGGCCATCAGGTGACCCCCAAAAAAGTGGCTAGAAAATGAATTCTGCTCCACGGAAGGGGGACTACTTGTTCAATGCATTTTTTGATAGATAATACCCTTCTGAACACTGGGTTAAAAGTTTACCCAAACTATCCTGACACCATTTTTATCTGGAGCCATAAATGTGTATAGAAGTAAATAGCCAAAAAACGAAAATCTTGTACTGCCTTTTTTGGATTTAAAATGTCCTATATTAAATTTAGCAACACGAAATCTGTCTGAGATGTCATAAACACATGTACTTAACATCAGAAAGAAGTGTTTATTTTTTGGGGTTTTTGTTTTTTTGCACTCCAATGTGAATTCAGATCATAAAATGTAGCTAATTTGTTCTTCAAGTAGTTCAACAGCAGCACATTAAAAACATGAGCTACATTTAGCTAAAAGATTATGTTTTATATGCTAAAACAACTCACAATCGACTCAGGTAAAAAAGAAGTAATGCATATATTTGCCCAAATGCCTGAATATATTACCATGCACCACAAAAGTGGACTAGGGCAAAAATTGACTAGATGGAAGAAGACTCATTGAGGGCTACATATTTTTTGCAACATATAAAACATTTATTGAGATTAAATATTGCCATATAATGTAAATCACAATAACAAAAAATGTCCTTTGTCAAATAATAATAGAATATGTGTTATATTATGGGTCTTTTTTGACAAGGGAGGAAGCAAGGGAGGGTATGGCTCATACTTACAGTAAATTAAAAAACAGTTAAAAAAAAAATAAAAATAATAATAATAATAATAATAACACAATAATAATAAGAAGAAAGGTAATGAGAAGAAAGGTGGAAGGGAGTACTTATGAAGAAGACAACTGCTTTAATCACTTAAAAGAAAGACTAACGTTATCTATAAGCACATTATTTTCATCCCTAATCTAAACATATTTGTCATATTTAGAATGTGTGAAACATACCTGCAGTCAATGTTTCTGCTTGAATGAGAGAATCCCTCTTTTGTAGTGTAGCTACATGGATGTATTTTGTAGCTCTTTTGCAGATAATGCAGATGGCTGGAAGGACAGGTCCAGCAGAAGCGAAGGCCAAACCTGAACGGGAACGTAGTTTTTTCCGGGGAGTTTCAGACTGTTCTGCAACTTCGGTTGTTGTAGCCTCCGGAAGGGCTGAAGTGCTCGGTGTTTCAGATGTATTGCCAATCTGTGCAGATTGTTTCTCAGCCCTGACCAATTTCTGCTTATCTGTGAAACGACGGTAGCATGTTGTATGGAAACCAGCATCGATGGGAATATTGTCAAACTCTATATCCTGGCAATGTCTTTAAATTTTGGCTAGGTCTCTGTTTATGCCATGAAGACAAAGCCATTGCTTTAAACAGGCTCTGTATGTGTCCCATCGCTGACAGGTAAAGTCCAACACGTCCTCGTTCTTTACGTTTAAAAGATGCATGCTGTAATTGGCCTACACCAGTCACCTGTTTGCAATTCCACCTGGCAGCATATAAGCCAGCTCTGTCATTCAGTCCCGGCTCCACCATGGGCTCGCACATCCTGCGTCAAGTCACGACCACCAGAGCTTCTTGGACACGACGCTGCCCTTGTACCCCTGTTTGGGTTTCCTACCTACCCCTTCAGCTGAGTTTCTTCTCGTAAGTATCCAGTTTTGATGGATTAGTTTAGGTTATTCATTAATGGTTTTCTTAAATTTCCCCTTTGTTGTTAGTTTGTAGTGTTTGTTGAATTTTCTAGCTTCATACATATGCACTAGTGTGTGGCTTTCAGCTTTCTATAGTTTAACACATTTTTTTGACGTTTTCCTCCCCCAGACCATCTGCTACAAAGTGTTATTGGGTAACAAATGTACCTGATGAAGACCAGAAATGTTCAAGCAGAAAACTTCAGCTTCCATGAAGGGTGAAGACCCAACAACCTTCAAAGCCAATTTGAAAATGGGTAAGAAATGAATGTACACACTGTTTAGTCTAGACCATCATTTGTGCTGATGTCTGTGCTTTTAGATTCTATTAAGATGGGAAAAATAAATAGTGATAAAAGTGTAGTCTGGGTAAAATACACCATCTGCTTAAGCATGACTGGCTGGATTTTTAACTGACCTGCTGATAAATGTTTCAAAGGTGACCATGGACCTTTCTGGAGGATGTTGCACAAGGAGTTTTGTCATTGTTGCCACATTCTGGTTTTGACTTGACTCCATTTGACTGCATCGATTGCCTTTTCTATTTATAGATTATTGTGAGAAATTGCAAGAATTGTTTTTTTTGTTTTGTTTAATGTTTTGTACAAGTTTGTTGTCAATAAAAACCTTTATATATTGAAAAATTGTTTGGTTTGTGAACTATTGTTGCAGGAAGAACATCTGTCACTGCAAGTTGATGCTGTGTTTTTTGTTACAGGAAGGAAGGCTGTGCTGCAAGTTGATGCTGTGTTTTTGTTACAGGAAGGAAGGCTGTGCTGCAACTTGATGCTGTGTTTTTGTTACAGGCAGGAAGGCTGTGCTGCAACTTGATGCTGTGTTTTTGTTACAGGAAGCAAGGCTGTGCTGTAAGTTGATGCTATGTTTTTGTTACAGGCAGGAAGGCTGTGCTGCAAGTTAATGCTGTGTTTTTGTTACAGGAAGGAAGGCTGTGCTGCAACTTGATGCTGTGTTTTTGTTACAGGCAGGAAGGCTGTGCTGCAACTTGATGCTGTGTTTTTGTTACAGGAAGCAAGGCTGTGCTGTAAGTTGATGCTATGTTTTTGTTACAGGCAGGAAGGCTGTGCTGCAAGTTAATGCTGTGTTTTTGTTACAGGAAGGGAGGCTGTGCTGCAACTTGATGCTGTGTTTTTGTTACAGGAAGAATGTCAGTGGCTGCAGCTTGTTGCAGGAAGAATGTCAGTGGCTGCAACTTGATTATTTCCTCTGGTTACAGGAAGAAGTCAGTGGCTGCAATTTGATTTTTTTCCTGTGGTTACAGGAAGAAGTCAGTGGCTACAACTTGATTATTTCCTATTGTTGAAGGAAGAAGTCAGTGGCTGCAACTTGATTATTTCCTCTGGTTACAGGAAGAAGTTGGTGGCTGCAACTTGATTATTTCCTATTGTTACAGGCAAGTCAAGTCTGCTTGTTTTTGTTTTCTTGTATTAGGTTCTTTTTCTTTGTTTCTGTTAGCTTCTTTGTTTTCTCTTTTCTTTTCTGTGTTTATTCTTTTCTGTTTTAATTTTTTTTATTTTTTTTTTTATTTTTTTTTTTCATTTTTTGCATTGGTTTTTCCATTTGGTTTTTCGGTTGTGCGGAAGGGAGTCGGGAGTCGGGAGTCGGGAGTCGGGAGTCGGGAGTCGGGAGTCGGGAGTCGGGAGTCGGGAGTCGGGAGTCGGGAGTCGGGAGTCGGGAGTCGGGAGTCGGGAGTCGGAGTCGGGAGTCGGGAGTCGGGAGTCGGGAGTCGGGAGTCGGGAGTCGGGAGTCGGGAGTCGGAGTCGGGAGTCGGGAGTCGGGAGTCGGGAGTCGGGAGTCGGGAGTCGGGAGTCGGGAGTCGGGAGTCGGGAGTCGGGAGTCGGGAGTCGGGAGTCGGGAGTCGGGAGTCGGGAGTCGGGAGTCGGGAGTCGGGAGTCGGGAGTCGGGAGTCGGGAGTCGGAGTCGGGAGTCGGGAGTCGGGAGTCGGGAGTCGGGAGTCGGGAGTCGGGAGTCGGGAGTCGGGAGTCGGGAGTCGGGAGTCGGGAGTCGGGAGTCGGGAGTCGGAGTCGGGAGTCGGGAGTCGGAGTCGGGAGTCGGGAGTCGGGAGTCGGGAGTCGGGAGTCGGGAGTCGGGAGTCGGGAGTCGGGAGTCGGGAGTCGGGAGTCGGGAGTCGGGAGTCGGAGTCGGAGTCGGGAGTCGGGAGTCGGGAGTCGGGAGTCGGGAGTCGGGAGTCGGGAGTCCCAACCTGAACCCAACTTCAGCTACTATGATATTGCTCATGATTGTCAAAAACATACCACTTATTATAAAGAACAATTACTGACTAAGATCCAAACAAAACTAATAAAAACATTCAAGAGCACAAAATTCCACCAAACACCTGCATACTGTTTGTATAAATATGTTGTATGTACACACAATTCCATCCCTGTAACTGATAACAAAAAGCAGCTCAATCTCAACCATAAACCAGTACAATCCCTTCACATTACATTATCATTTTTCCTCATAAATAAAAGTGTAACTTTTAAACTGACAATTTAATGCTCAAAAGATGAACTGTCAACAACACCACTGCAACACACACAATGGGATTTTCCTATACTTCTACATGTTTTGCAGTAAAGCTGTACTTCATATTAAAACTTTCCACAGTCAAACTATTTCAAATCATTTGCTAATTTCATATTTTTTTTTTTTTTTTAGAAGAGCCAGGGGGTGATGGAGGGTTCCCGAAATAGCTGCCCATCTATGTATAGTTTGCCCACAACCAGTGCAGTCCGTTTACCTTTGTCTGTGTTCTTTCATGATGGGGTATAGTACTTTGCGCCTCTCATTGATTTCCCTGGGAAACTGGTCATTCATCCCGAACGACGTGCCTTTCAGCTCCCGTCCTTTGCTTCTTACGAGCACTTTCTGCTGGAAGTGCTCGAACTTTGCAATAATAGGACGGTGTCGGTTTCCTCCTCGGGGTCCGAGCCGGTGGACGCGGTGGAAAGTGATGTTTTTAACAGTTTCCGCAGGGATTTTAAGCGCCGACACCATGAAGTTTTTAACAAGAGTCTCTGGGTTATCCGGTGTGGACTCAGGGATACCAGAGAAGATCAGGTTGTCCCGCATGCTCCTCGACTGGATGTCCAGGACGGTCTCCCTCAGGGTTGTGTTTTCTTTTTTAAGCGTATCCACCTCTGAAGTGACCGCTGTCAGCGTGGACCGGAGTTCGTTGTTGTCCCTCTGCAGATCCTCTATCTGCTGGTGGGTGAACTCCAGGCTTGCTTTCAGGTGTTTTATTTCCTGGTGAAGCAAACTAAGGATATCGAGCTTCTTATTAATGGATTCTAGAACACTTACCTGGATATCCGTGACCTCCAGGTCTTGTGTGTCAGTCGAAGAGTCTGCCTTCTTCCTCTTGCGCGGGTTGGCGTCTTCCATGGTGCAGCGGACGAAGTAGTCGTCAATGAAGTTCTCAAGGTCCTCCACTGTGAGCACTACCGTTTCCGATCTTGCGCAGGCTATTTAGCTAGGTTGTTGGTTTATTTATTTATTTTTAATACAAATACGTCGAGATAACGGCGGCTTGTTTACTTCGCATCTAGCAGCTGGGAGCCGCCATGTTGAATTTCGTCACTCTCGCTGAATCTCGCGATCTCACAGCATCACGTTCCCTGTGTTGTTCTCATTTTTAGTTGGCAGGCATTAAAGTCACTCAATCTTTCCAATTATCTTGCTAATTTCAAACACTGAACTGATTTTATTATTTCCTACAAACAACTAATCTGTACTACAATTAATACCAGTGTTTAGCTGACAAAGAAGGTCTCTTCCCATCACACTCAAAAGTGTTACTTCAACAATCACATACTATACTCCACAGCTGATCCTGCTTTTCAAACATAAACTTGATGAAAAATTAATTTACTTATGGGGCGCCTGAAACTCCTACAACAATTGCTTTACAACTACAAATGAAAACATTATCAGTGAAACATACAACAAAAAGTATACCCCCTTTATCAATTCATAGCTTCAATTTAATTACATAATGACACACAACATTTTGCAAAAATACTTTATCGAAATATTGATAGACACAACTGGTAATATATTTTGACTTATTTCACCTATTGATCATCTTGTTCTATTTATCCTGCTCTCAGGATACTCTGTAAAACTTAAAAATAAATTTAATATTTATATAATTTCCTTAAGCTACACAAATTAAACATTTAACACTATTATTTACTACCAACGCATTAATTTACTTAATATAGTTAACTTTTAAGATTATAGTTAATTTTAATCCAGCACACATGAAATTTTAGTTTCTCTGTATGGACCACAGCAATACCAAACCATTACATTCTCAACTCAAAGCGTAGAAAAAATCCACTTTATATTACACAAATAATTTTACATTGACCCCTTTCCTTTTTACTACTGATCATATTAGATTTCCAATAGGAGACTATTAAACTCTAGTGTTTACAGAGTTCAAAACATTCCATTCTACTGACAAGCTCCTTACTACTCTGCAGTCTGTGGCCCAGTCTCTCATTCTCCTATAATTCCCACATTGTCTGCATTTCAACTGTGTTCAGGGAGCAGCCTTCTGATAAAAACAACACCGGGGCTGATCTGTGAAATGAAACAATTATTTAACCTTAGCACATCATTCAGTGGAGAAACAACCATCCTTCTACATTTCCATCAACACATGCATTGAGTCTATCCACACACTACTATGCCATGACTGATTTGACACTCTATACCTGTAAGAAATCTCACGACACACACTCTAGAACTAAGGCAAACACCACTGTGATCTGTTAACCATGTCTGCACATCTAGCTCATCAGGTCACTGGACATTCTCAGTGGGAGGTAGATCAAAAGATTCCTCAACCACAGACCGCTCTGTGCCAAAACATACAGTGCAACAATGACTTCATTCTTCATTCTGGAACCACAACATTAGACAATGTAGCTGTAACTCACAACCAATCAAGACATTTCATCACACTAATGAAAGGATCTGGTGCACTAAACACTATATCTCGGGCCTCCACTGAACTCCAAGGCTGACACACAGCTGTGTTAACAATCATGCATTTACACAAAGCTAGATTAGTTTCAAAAAGCTCTGACTCCTCCATCTTATCACTTTGAAGAAAAACACATGAAGAACATGCAGACTGTTAAACTTTTTTCATCAACTCATCATTACTCTGTCCCTTTTCTACACCACCATTTCCTGAAACTTAGCCTGATCCTCAGTCCGGTTCTGTGTTAAGTCAAGATTCAACCTCTTTATCCTTTATCTTAGTCAATTCTTCCTGAAGAACAGCAATGATCTTAAGTTTCTTACCTGTGTTCTTAGCTCTGACTAATGACTTAATTGCTGCTACACTGACCAGCATAAATGCATCAGATTTAATTTTAGCTGTTAATGCATCACAGTTAGATTCAGATTCTTCTTTAGGCAAATTATTCATTGATTTCACATTTTAACAACAAGTCTCACCTGATTTGGACTGATGACAACCCATGATTATTTTCTTTCACTCAAAAATAGGCATTCATAGAGTGTAGTATGACTGTGCAACAATGTAGACAGATATGGGCAATAGCAACAAAGAGATATTTGCAAAAAAAAAAAAATCATGTGTAAATGTTAATTAATTAGTGGTTGGTAGCTGCCTCCATATCTCAACTTCTGTCTGTTATGTCCACTAAGTGTTATCCTTTTTTTTAATAGTCACTTGTCAACAGAGTGGTTGTGTTTTGGTCACACTTTCTGGTCACTGTCCCTTAAAGTCCCATCTGACAGGTCAGTGGTTGACAATTTGTCACCATTTCAACTGCTCTAAAGATTTTTCTGCATGATTGGCTAACTTCAACCCTTTTCTAAGCATCACATTAGAAAATAAATGTCTTTCTTTTGTTTCCTGCTGCAGCCACATTTGGTCTAATATCTTTCTATATCACATAACGGATGTCTGTGACCACTGTGCAAAAGTTCCATTTCACTTTGGAAGAGCATTTGCCTGTTCTCATTCCCTCAACCAAAGACATGTTTTTCATTCTCATATAGTCTCATTACAATTTGATCAGGGGGCAGGATGTACCAAATGATTGTTTCTGATGTTTTCTGAAAAAAAATCATGTTACCTGGCAGTAACAGTTATTATTGTGCAGGCTTTGAACAGTCTGACTCCCAGATAGTTAATTGCTGTTTATTGTGAAGCCACTGGAAACCTCGAAACTTTTATTCAGTACAAGCAAACAGCTAAATGTGTACAAAATGTGGCCACAGGCAAGCAAACAATTTAACTTGTACAAAAAGTAGCCGATCAATTGTTACAAGCTTTCAATTAGACTGAAACTATCTCAACTTTTCCACAGTTTTTTCTGTAACGAGCACCAAATTATGATATAAGTAATATTTGAGGGGAGGGGAAAACATTAGAAATAAGTAGACTTTTGTGTTGTAGAATGATGTTTCTCCTGTCCAGTTCAGTTCATCGTATCATGACCCCTCAGCAATCTTTGTATAAACTGTAAATCAATACTAGCTTCAAAGTACAGCACGAGTTACTCCACCAAATCCTAAAATGGTCCTTTCAGAGATGCCTACATACCAAAACAAACCAAAACAAATAAAAATAAATTAGCTTTAAATAATTCCCCATTAGAGGAAAGTTGTCTTTCTATTTGTGTACTGCAATTTTATTCAAACCACACATGAAACCTGGTTCAGTTCAACATTCATATAAACTTTTCTTTTGGAACTTTTTAATTACATGAATCTGCTGGATGAGTCTAATGGTACTTTTATTTTCAGTACTCCTTCAAGGACTGTTGTGCGGCTCAGTCATTCTGACAAGTAAAATACAAACTGTTGTGTGGCTGCATTAAATAGATGTAGACACTAACTTGATGATTAAATGGCAGAAGAATGTTTGACTTCTTGGTTTAAGAAGCACAGTTATTCTGCTTCTGCTGCCACTCAACCTAACTGCATACAAATCCTCCTCTTTTTCTCCTTTGACCTACATTCAATTTAAATTCAAAATCATCCTGTATACATTCAAGGCTATCCACAACCTCGCTCCCTATCGTCTGATCTCCATCACATCGCCTCCTCCACCCGCTCTCTCAGATCCTCTTAGTCCATCCACCTCACAGTGCCCTCCATCCGCCTCAGCACCATCATGGGCAGCAGGGTTTTCTGCCGCTCTGCTCCCAAACTCTGGAACTCACTCCCACCGGACATCTGTAATATCGACTCTCTGCTTCTCTTCACATCCAGACCCAAAACTCACCTGTTAAAGACTATTTATTCTCTGTAATTGCCTCTTTCTTGTATGTATAGTTTTTATCTGTTCTGTTGTGTTTGTTTTTCTTATAAAGCATCCTTGGGTGTCAAGAAAAGTGCTTACAAATAAAATTTATTATTATTATTATTATTATTATTATTATTATTATTATTATTATTATTATTATTATTATTATTATTATTATTATTATTATTATTGTTATTATTATATTCTTGTGACTTTGCAGCTCCTCCTATGGGATCTCCAGGTGTTCCTCAGCATGATAAGATATGCGGTCCCTCCAGCGAGTTCTGGGTCTATCTAGCGGTTGTCTCTCAGTTGGACGTGTCTAGAAAACCTCCAATAAAAGGCGCCCAGGAGGAATCACAGTCAGATGTTTGAATCACCTTGGCCGACTCCTTTCTACACAAAGAAAAGGCAACTTTACTGCAATATGCCCAAGCTCCTGTCCTTATGCCATCCTGACTTTGATGGCAAAGATTTCCGAGAGGAGCTGCTGGCATTGCTTCCGCTGGAGGACAACACCACAATTCTCCACAAACGCGGTGAAAATGATGCCGTTGGACGAGGCGTCCATTCAGAGCGAGCTGGCTGAAATCCAGGCTGCTCTCCATGGTGCTGAAAACCTCAGCGCGTTCTGGGTGTCTTGTCCCGAGGACTATGGCACATTGAAGACGCTGGCTATGTATGTTCTCACCATGTTGGGTTCAACCTACACCTGCGAGGCTGCGTTCTCCAAGATGAACTCGATAAAAACACTGAGAGGAACCGACTGTCAAACCAGTCTTTGGAGGACTGTTTGCTCATAAGTCTGACAGCGGCCAAACCTGATGTGGAAAAGTTGGTGTCAGAGGGGAAATGTAACTTCAGCCATTAAGCAGTGTGAGTAGCCCATTTCAGCCTTGTGATTTGAAATCGCTGTAGCCCACTTAACGTTTTATTTGATGTGCCAACATTATTTGTGACCTGTTTTGTTCTGCTACCAGGTTAATATTTATTTACCAAGCTATTTTAACTTATGCCAGTTGGTTTTTCCTCCTTTCTTTGTCCTGAGAAGTCTAGTAGTATGAAGCATGTTGTTGAGACTTTGAAATAAAAACCAAATGTTAAGTAAGGGCATGAGGAAAAGTTATGTTAACAAAAAAAAGAACTGTGTGAAACAATAAATGTTAAACAGTGCAGCCTAAATAGAGTCATAAATGGTGGGGATTACTGATAGTTAAGAGTCTCAGTTATTGTTGTTTTCAGTTGCTTTAATAGTGTGGCTCACATGATATTTTCTCTTTGATCCTCACAATTTTGGAATCCAGTCGCGGGCCGGATTGGACGGTTCGGCGGGCCGGATTCGGCCCGCGGGCCACCAGTTGATGATCACTGCATTAAAATATATGTGAAACATTATGGAATCTTTAAAGTAACTTTGTTGTTAGTAAGTTGCTGCCACTTACAGCAGTATTGACAGGCTTTTTTGAGAAAATGCAGTCATAGTCTGTTCATTACACCCGTGTTTAATTTGAATAAAGGATAAAAGAAGCAGTGTAATGCTTTGTATTTCTTGTTCCCATTTTACGCTCTGAACATAATGAACCATGATCTCAAAGCTGAGTGTGTGTGCCGAACAGTGATCTTTGTGTACTGCTACACCCTTACCTCTTCCTGTGTAATTCAGTAGCATTTGCCATTTATTGTCCTCTTGCACTGCTGTGACTGACACTTTGTTTTTTGCTTCATAGGACCAGACCTGCTGGGATCTGTACAGATGTCTTGATGAGGGTGGGAGTGGTTTCAGCAAAGGAGAGCTGGATCAGTCTACAAACACATATTTGTAACCAGTGTGGGAAAGCTTTCAGGCAGTCAGGTTATTTGAAACGTCATATGCTCCATCCACACTGAAGAAATTAGTTTTTTACTGTGATATTTCCTCATGTTTGAGAAAGTAGTTATTATCTTAACTGTGAAATAAAAGCCCTCCTTAAACATTATTTAATCTAGTCTCTTTTTCAAAAGAGGCCTGAGAACAACAGACATTCCAATAAATACCCTTAGTTAGTAAACTGAAACTAAATCAATCGTATTTTTAACTACTGTAACCAAACCTCCACTGCCATATTAGAACAGGATATGCTTTTATTTCTAAAACATTGCCAACGGTTTTGACAAATCATTCTGTGGTTTCATTTGAGAAAGTTGTTGCCCCAGCATTGTCCTACAGGGGGCAGATGTTTTAAAACTACATTTGTCTTTCATGTGTCACCATTTGCTTGCATATTTCATAAACATCACAATCACTAATTTCCAACTCTATACTGATGATACCTTCCTGGTTTTCTTAGCTGGCAGGAGATGAATTTTTGCATCCGTACCCTGATTTTCATTATCGAGGCTCGCTTTTTCCCCTAACATTCTCCCACAACGGGAGTATTTGACCTTTAAAGTCACGGTTTCTTCTACTGACCGGCACCTTTGTGATTAATCCTTGCAGCTCTACTGCATGATCTACTGTTTGCTTTACCCCGTTAGTCATTCTGTAATAACAGTGCAGTTTCTGCTGCTGCTGGTTTTCAACAAATTCCAGGAGAAGAACATACATTTCTCCCATTCACGTCTCCCTGTGATTTACTATTGATTTAGCTGATTTAGCTTTAAAGCACAGCATGCTCCCCTTCTGTCTTCCGTTAGGCTCTGCTAAGCCTCCTGCTGCTGAAGCTTCTTACCGGAGCATTGGTTTGGAAAAATAAGCAAAAAAAAGTCCAAGGATTCACCTATGTGGGCCCCTCAAAATTTTTCATTATCACTCCCTGTTTTACCTCTACTATTTTTTTCGTCATGTTTTTTAACGGTTTATTCAGTGTTATTAGGGTCCGAGCACCAAAGGTGCGAAGACCCTATTGAAACCCTGTGGTTTATTAGGGTCCGAGCACCAAAGGTGCGAAGACCCTATTGAAACCCTGTGGTTTATTATTATAAACCTATTGAAACCCTAAGAATTATTAGGGTCCGAGCACCACGAAGTGGTGCGAGGAACCTATTGAAACCCTAAGAATTATTAGGGTCCGAGCACCACGAAGTGGTGCGAGGAACCTATTGAAACCCTAAGAATTATTAGGGTCCGAGCACCGAATGGTGCGAAGACCCTTTTGGAATGCAAGGAATTATTTGTTATTCTTTGGCGAACTTTTGAATTGCACTTTTGGCGGCTTTATCATACCCCAAAATGCATGAGACGGGGCACACACATCAGGACTGGTGAAAAATTTGATATTTTATGGGAGTTGAGCATGTGTGTGGCAAAGTGGCTCCGTAGCGCCCCCTACAAAGTTGCAAAAAGTTGTCATTAGGCCAACTGGCACAGTGTTTAATCTACAGCTACAAAATTTTGTGTGCTTATGCAGCGCATCAGGACACATGAAAAAGTCAATCATGGCCACGCCCTAAAGCCAACAGGAAGTCGGCCATCTTGAATTAACTGTGGTATTTTTTGAGATTAATAACTTAGTGGGGGTAAGTCCGAGAGACCCCAAATTTGGCAAATATATGCAACACTGCTTCCTGATGAAAAGTTATCAAAATGCTCTGCAAAAGTCAAAGGGCGTGGCCATGGCGACTCCCAAAAATACTGATCCTTCGCCATGAAACAGGAAGTGGGGTCTAACTCTGCTGTACATGCTCCAATCTGCCTGAAATTTTACATGTATGATCAGTGTACTGCCCTGACAACATCCATGTGGTTGTGTACATTGACAGTCATAGCGCCACCGTCTGGTATTAAGAAATAGACATTTTTTACATTTTGATGTACTATTCTTAGCACGTTGATCAGATTCACCTCAAATTTGGTGACATAAGCCTGAACACATTGATGATGATTCCCAGAGAAAATGGTGACTCCTTGTCAAGGGGCGTGTCTGTGGCGGCGCGGCGAATTTTGATTTCTCGCCATGAAAATTGAATTATTAATATCTCAGCTGGAAATGATCCAATCCGGACCAAACTTGATGTGATGGACACCAGTCCGGGTCTGAACACATCCACATTTATAAATTTAGAAATACTCATAGCGCCACCTATTGGCAACAGGAAGAAATTGTCATTACATTTGCACGTGCCATTGCCAGAAACTTTGTCATATCATTCTGAAAATTGGTCAGGTGAGTGGTCACACCTTGATGATGCCACAGTGTGACGATTTTGACAATTCATAAAACGGTGTTGCCGTGGCAACGCATTGTTTCCGTAATAAACAAAGTACTTTTTGACAGGTTAGGAACGCTCATATGCTCACCAAAATTGCCACACACATCATGACTGATGAAATATTTGATATTTTAGACAAATTGTCCATGACTGTTGCAAAATGGCTCCATAGCGCCACCTGGAAAATTTCAAACATTTACTACGGCCAGTACGTGTCACCTACAATCATGAAATTTGACACACATATGTAACTCATGAAGACGCACAAAAATTTAATTGACACCCATGGCCAAAACCCATCGGGAAGTCGGCCATTTTGAATTATATGTCATATGTTTTGAAGATTTTCGGTCATTTTTAGACATTTTCAAAAGCTATAAACTCAAACAGGGTAACAGCGAGAGAGCTGAAATTTGGCCAGGATGTATTCCAGGCATGGGTGATCAAAAGTTATCAAAATGCTCCACAAAAGTCTGAGGGCGTGGCCATGGCGGCCTCCTGAACTTTGATGCTTCGCCATGAAACATCAACTGCTGTGTAACTGCCCTAAACATGCTCCAATCTGCCTCAAACTTTACATGTATGATCAGAGTCCAGTCCTAATCACATCCATAGGCCGACATACACTCTCGGTCGCAGCACCACCTGTTGGATGGAAAGACATGCTCTATAACTAGCCTGTACATGGTCCGATCTGCCTGAAATTTTATATGTGGGATCAGAGTCCGACCCTGATCACATTCATAGGCCAATATACACTCTCGGTTGCACTGCCACCTGGTGGATGGACAGGAAAGGCTCTATAAGTAGCCTGAACATGCTCCAATCTGCCTGAAATTTTACACGTGTGATCGGAGCCCAGCCCTCATCACATTTAGAGGCCAACATGCACTTTCGGTCGCAGCGCCACCTGGTGGACATGCGTGGATTTGCCGACCAGCAAGGATGCGAGGACCCGTCCAATGCTGCTTGCAGCTTTAATTTTATTTATTTTTTTACTTCATTTGTAATATTCCACGATTTGTTGTATGCACAGTTTCTAATTGGATATTCACAAACAGTTTAAATTACTTATACACGCATATTATAACATGTACATATACCATTTCTGCACGAACAACAGTATTCACTGCGTTTTGCACCATATTCTCACTCTAGCAATTATCATTTTGCACTACTGTGTGTGTATGTATTCTCTTCTACATGTGTAAATATATTTATTTATTTGTTTATTTTCTATAGTGATTTTATTATTCGGGTCAATATATAATTGAGGTACTTTTGAAGTCCATGGGATATATCTTGCATACATTTTTTAAGTAAAAAAAAGAAAAACTAATGCTTTTTATGTTCATTATGATCTTGTCTTTACAAATTCCATAATTATTTATTATGGAAACAATCACTTATTAATTAAATATGACTGGATATCACTAAAATGTCAACTAAATAACCGTCCGAATTTAATAACAACCACCTTCTAATTAGATAAACAATAATAAAATGAGCTCATTCAGAAATTGTTTTGATTTTGTTATTTTTATTAAGTTCAGATAATCATGACAGATATTTCTTTTTCGGCAATATATCAGATTTTACGTGGAAAATAACTAATTATTTCAACTAAGTCACAAATTACAAAAACACCTCTCAAGGAAGTGTGTTAATTCCAGATCACAGGCATTTGGGTTCTGTAAAGCATCTCAAGACAATTTGACTGTAACTGGCACCATATAAATAACATTGAATTGAATTGAATTGAATGACTTGCTCCACATGATGTCATTTCCTCCTGAAAAAAAGACTGGCAAGTGTTTAATTGTTTTTTCAAATGTTTTATCGGCTTGTTTGAGTTTTTTTTTCTTACCCAATATTTAATGTTTCGATTAAATCTTTAAGGTTTTTCTTTTTAAATGTTTTACCACCTTTTAATGTTTAATTTTCTTTTTAAATGCTTCATTGTATTTTCTGTTTAATTCCTATTTGAAGTTTTATTGTCTTTAAGATGTAATTTTCTAATTAAACATTAAATTTTTTAATTAAAAGTTTTTTCTTTTTAGAGGTTTAATAATCTAATTAAATGTTTTGCATTTTTTAAAATGTTTAATATTCTTCTTGTTTAATTGTATTTTTTTAAAGGTTTAATTGTGGAAAATATTTTATCTGTAATTTTTAATATTTGTATTTTAAAAATTTTGTTTAATTTCATAATGACATATCTTGTTGAATTATCTCATTCAATGTTTTGTCTGTTTAATAGAGTTAAACATTAAATACAATTAAATTATATTAAACAGACAAAATATTGAATGAGATAATTAAACAAGATACAATACATGTCATTATGAAATTAAACAAAATTTTTAAAATACAAATATTAAAAATTACAGAGGATGCTTATAATCATGCTGATGTGGTCTGTACTTTAGTGACTCAATAAATGCCTAAGTTGTTTTTTTTAAATGCTTTTTAGTTTTTAATAAACATTTAATAGCCTATATGTGATCAATAAATGGCCTTTGCCTGTCTTAAGAAAAATTCACTCAGAACTCTGATATGTTAACAGTACTAAATAAGTCAATAAATACATGCATACACACAAAAATAAGTTAATACATTAACTGTGGTAAGATCAGATTTAAAAAAGTTGTTTATATTTTTGCAGAATCCAGTATTGCTAACTGGTTGGTCATTACATTTTATTAGTTTGATTTCACTGTTTAAAATGATGCCACCTCTTTTCAGACAGAACCTGTGATAATAAAACAATACAACATTTTTAGTTCCGTGTTAATAAAGCACTTAAAGCTTTAAGTATGGCTAAATGCTTTCTTCAAAATTAAATATATCACTCCTTAGGTGGTAGTGGCCCCAAGTTCAGTAAAGTTGGAAAGATATTCACAGATTCGGACTTCCAGCATCAATAACTCATTAGATATAGGTTGTCAAAACATAAACGGTGCCTCTTTCCCATTGTTGCAAGGCAGACAATGTGCTACAAGCCCAGTTTTATCAAAAGTAGCTGTCTTTCAAGCTACAGGAATAACATTGGTGTCTATGGAGTGAACAGGGTCCGTCTGCAATTTGCAAAACCGCTGCAACAGTAAAGAGAGACAAATATTCAATAACTTCACTCTTATACATTGTAGTGTCACTAAAATCACTGCAGCCTTCAACTGGCTCCTGTTGACAAAGTGTTTTAACAGAAATGTAAATGCTGTAATTTGATTCTTTTAATGAACCATGTCACTTGAATGGATGTGATGCTGGTGTGACCACAGTGCACACGTCTGATGTTGCTCACAGTGGTCCAAGGGACGCTCAGGGAGTTTGTGTGTTTGCTCAGACTCATGAAAAATTAGAGGGAACATTGGTTGGAAGTGATTTCTCGGAGACAGATGCAATTTGTTATTTTCCACATATAATTTGATATATTTCCAAAAAAGAAATTTGTCATGATTATCTCAACTTAATAAAAAGAACACAATCAAAACAATTTTTGAATAAGCTTATTTTATTATTGTTTATCTAATTAGAAGGTGGTTGTTATTAAATTGGGACAGTTATTTAGTTGACATTTTAGTGATATCCAGTCATTTTTTATTAATAAGTGATTGTTTCCATAATAAATAATTATGGAATTTGTAAAGACATGATCATAATGAACATAAAGAGCATTTTTTTTTAACTTTTAATAAAAATTTATGCAAGATATATCGTATGGACTTCAAAAGTCCCTCAATTATAGATTGACGCAGAAAATAACATCCTTGCACAAGTGTTTTGCTGCTCCAGCTGAGACAGGGCTCTATGAATTATGATTAACGCTGCATAATGTGCAGAGCGATTTGTTTGGTGAGAAATCTGTTGACCTATCTAGGAAGTCACAAGGCACAAGTCTTATCTGCACCGTCATTTAAAGTGCTGTCAAACCTCTGTCTCCTTTGTTTATGGGTCCTTCCAGGATTGGAGGACATTTGGGCATCAAAATTTTTGAAAAATAAAACTTTGCTGCTCCATATTGATCAATAATTGGTAATAAACTATCAAAGGCTTGATTGGCTCAGCTTACACGTCAATGGTAGCATTTTTATTCCATGTTTTATGCGCTGTTTGCTAACCCTATTCTAATCACAGTAACAGGGTTGCTAATCCATGCTAATATGATCCTTTTCTCAGCAGTAGAAGCTAGATATTTAGCTGTTACTGCTGACCAAGAGGACAAACTGACTGATGGAAAACAGCAAATAAAAAATAAAAAGAATTTGTCTTATCCTGATAATAGGCATAACAGGGTTGCATGAGGTACAGTGAGACGTTCAATTAAGGCTGACAATGTTATGAAATTATGAAAAATAGAAGAGAGGGCATAGCTTTGCTCTACCCATTCTTTAGGAAAACTATTTGATGCTGTTAAATCCAGCTTTTCATGTAGTTTCCTTCTTCTTCGTCTATCAGCTGTTATGCTAACAGGGTTGATGTGGGACAAATGTTCCATGTGTCATTATTATGATTTAAAATATTATGTTGATTAAAAAAAATGTTCACATAATTACAAGAGACATCAATGAAAAAAATAATACCAAAAAACCCAAAAAACGAGGCTTAGGTTTCATTTTAATGGTTATATTTGAGATTCAATTTGGTTATCATGGGGGTGAGACAAGAGAAAAATGGCATTTTAGGAGAATTCCAGACTTATATGCATTTTAAAAATATTTTCAAACATTCTTTTCTCCTAGTCTTTTTTAGATTTGAAGTAAATTTACACAAGTATTTTGTACATGGACTATTTGAAATTTGATGGGTGGGACTTAAAATGTCCTCCAATTCTGGAATGACCCATATCATGATATAATATCCTGCTTGTTTTTTAATCAACATAATATTTTAAATTTCCAATCCACTCTACTGGAAAAAGTTACTGCTTCTATCTCTCTGGGTGTGTTGTTTTCTCAGTCGGCATTGAGCATTCGGACTACGCATTATACTGAACACTGTTCCTCTAAGGAAAATAGGAACTACACAAAACCCCGGACTTCATAAATTTGCCATAGTGTATATATTTTTCATAAATTAGATTTGTTACTCTCTATTAAATAAGTTGAACTTCAGAATCATTGTCATCTAAAGCCCTCAATCATGATGTGGAACTAAAAAAAACATGATAGCTTTGCTATAACTCCTCTTTCCCACTAGATGGGAGCAAACAACAAGAGCAGAACACAGTCAGTTCAAACAGTGTCGACAGGGACTGACACAAGCAGTGATATTAGAGTATTTGACTTTTTAGCTTATTATATTTTAATTTAATATCATCAGTGTGCTTTTTTTCCTTTCTTTTTTATGCAGTGTTTGCTTGTTGTATCCGGATATATTACACATGAGTTACCTTCCTGCACAGGGCAAACCATGTCTTTGTGTCTGTGATGAAGTACTAGTTCTGTACACTGGAGGGAGATAAAGACCACAGTGCATCACCTTTAATAGATGACGTAGCGTTGATGTCCTCCTGAGATATAGGAGGACAAATAATGGTTCATTATCAATGTACAATTCTTCAAGTTAGACCATGAGCAGTCTCTGATTCTAATTCTGATAGGTTTTTTTTCCCCATTTTCCTTGTTTTAGTGTACCTATAAATGGCTTCCTTCTAAAGTGACATAAACCATGAAAACAGATCATCACTGTCAGTATGCATCCTGCAGCAGCACATTCTGGGTTTTTGATGTAGGCCTTAAAGATCCATTATTATCGTTATTCTTATTCTTATTTACAGCAGCAGAAGATGCATCTGTAGTTGCAGCAGGGATTTAAAAGTCCAGGCTTTTACTTAAGTAGTAAAATTATCAATACTATAGAGTAAAAATACTCTGTGCTGATGTGAAAAGAGCATAAATGTGAACAAACACACCCAGAAAGTGCAAAGTATTTGTAAAGTATCCAATAATTGAATCTCTCACATAAATGTAGCAGTAAAATGTGCAAACATTTCCCTCTGAGTTGCAGCATACAACGTAAAGTAGCATAAAATAGCTAAAACTCAAGCACCCCGATTTTTACTTGAGTATAGGGCTTGAATGAACGAGTGTATTTAGTTACTTTCCATCACTGAGCAGAATCCCACACACATGGCGACACTGTAAAACTCCATCCATGATCTGGAATCTGTCCCAGCATTCAGCAGACGAGCTCCAGCTCTGTTTTCTGCTCTGAGAAAAGCTTTGAAGTGAGGAGAATGTTAATGAACCTCAGTGAGGTGCGTCATCCTGATATGACTGTGGTGATGTCATGCTTCACTTCAGCCATTTAGCATGCTCTGATGTGAGAGCCACCTCATTACCCCTTTTCCCCAAGTCACCTCCTGGGCCTCGCAGCAGTGCGTGACATCTAGGTCAGTGTTTATGGATGTGGACACTAATTAATCTGACACAACCCAGAGATGCTTAGAGGTTAGTTCATAAAAAGTTCACCCTTTGCCTCCCTGCTAACTATAGAGAAGAAAGTGTTACTTATTTGCACAGCGGACAAAAGTTTCCCCTCATCTTGCAACCCTTAAATCTAAAGGTGGCCGAGCTTTCTCCATCAGGGCCATAAGGCTTGCAGAGTCACTAACTTCTTTAAAATCACTTCTTAAGACTCACTTTTATTGACTTGCTTTTATGTGCGGTTTACTTTTAGCTTTAATTAGTTTGAGTGTTTTATTCTGTATTATGTCCTGTTTATTTTAGATGTTTTCTCTGGTTTTATTTTACTTTTAGCTGCCTGGTTCTTTGGTGTGATTTCGTCTCTCTAACTCTTTAATTCTCTATTTTTTTGACTGTTAATTTTAACCTTCAATCTTCTTCTTTAATTTTCAAACTGCCAAGTTCCCTTATTTGAGTCGCGTGCTAATCTAGCAAAATATTCATTTAATTTATTGTCATTTTTACTATTTATTTTTAACTGACTGCTCTGACTTCTCTCCTGTAGCTTGTTTGATTGTCTTGTTTGCTATATAAATAAAATTATTATTATTATTATTATTACTATTAAAACCTGCATATTTGCAGCTTTACCAGAACTTAGTTACACAAATACTTCCAAAAGCATTCAGAGATTGCTGTGATTTTAACAACACAAAGGCAAGGTGGAGAATTATTGCAGAGTAAATCAATTTTCAGGCCTTCCTTTGGCAGCAGAAAAAGCATTTCATATGATCAGTTTGTGTCGTTTTAAAGGGGTTTTCCACAGATTTAGTGCTTCTTTTCTACAACATAGTCAAGAAGCAGAACCAGAGATCTCGTCTTTGTTTTTCCACATGTTCTTCTTTAGTGTCTACATTACCCACAATGCAACTAGACAGCCAAACGTTCACTCTGACATTTGGGAGTATTATGATAGTAGCAACTAATGTAGCCTTGAGCTGTGAGCCTCAAGCTGAGTTGAGGAGCGCACAAAAGAGGTCTGGTATACTCCCTTCTGTCAAACTTTCTACCCTCTGAGTTTTTTGTTTTTAAACTTGCAGTCTTCAGCTGCAGCCGACACTCTGACTAAAGTGTCAATTAGTGTGCTCCCTGTGCAGCCACAGAAGGCCTGAAGCTCAAGCTTCCTCACGCAGTAGTACTCCTGGTGCAGTTTCATATGTAAATTTGGGGCTCTCTTTTAAGTAACCAAAATATTCTTTACAATGAGCGCTTTGTTTGAGCAATTGGAGACTACCAGGAGCAAAAATTAGCTTTGTAGTTGAAATTAGTCTTATTTAGATAATGAATTTGATGTTTAAATTGCAGTATGTAAGTAACTTTGCTATGAATCTATGGTGGAGTTATAGCACAATAACATTTGCTTCTGCCTGGGATTTAATCGAGGTGCAACCTCAAGAGAAAAGTATATATTTGGTGCATATTTTTTTCAAGCATTTTTGTAAATGTTACCCCTTTATTAGACTTGTAACCACTGATTGTCCAGCCTGTTGCATGCTCAGATCGTCTCCTGACCCTGTGACTTCAAGCAAACAAGAATGTGGATGGAAGGTTGACGACTGAGTAAAACCAAATCAGTGTGATTCCACCATGAGCTGCTGCGTTGGAACCAATCCTTGACTTATGAAGGCTTTATGTCTGCACGAGTCATTTGTGCCACATGAAGAACACGTTGAACCACTGTGCAATGTCCAACTTGAAGTTTCATGGTTAGGCCTTGCGTAACACCTGTGTGCGTGAGTGAGGATAGAAATGTATTTTTAAGGTAATCCATTTAATCTTCATTAACCACAGGAAAGAGTTGACACCATTTAAATTAGAAAATGTGACACATATTGCACCTAATTTATAACTAAAGTTGCATCCCTGAGTGATGTTTTCCTGTAACAAGAGTAGAGATTATTGGGGATCCATATCAGCATTTAGAAACCTAACTTCACAGTAACTTTTCCTGATTCTGGTCTTTGTACTGACAGTTTTTAAAAATATTATTTAACCAGTGTGATACTGATCATGTTAAACAAGCAGCTGTATCAGTGACTTTGACTTTTTGGCAGCTGAAGCCAAATACCAGAGGACAGTAATGATCTCTGGGTGCGAAAGATTAGATAAAATCTGACAGACATATTTATAGTTTTGGATTGCCCTGTCTGCTGGAGTGTGATGCAACAACGGACAGGACTTTAGTCACGTTAAGTCCGGGTGTTAAGTCAGCAAAGTAAACTGAAAAGTGTTTATAGTATTAAGTTAAGCTGAGTCATTTAATTGTGTTCTGTTTATGTGGGTGAATCACATCCAGCCATTCTAATGAGTTATCTCTGCCTTTTCATGCGTCACCGCAATATGACTTTATGGACCTGCTGCCGGTTTCTGTGTCTTGATCTCTGTCGCTGACCTTGACTACGCAGGAATGTCTGAAGATAACGTATCAGCCTGAGTCAATATCCCACCTGACAACTGTCTGTTTGCTCAGATCAGACAGACTGACCTGAAACCCAATCTTCGAATGCACTTCTGTCCAGTCTTTTCATCGATACTCATCGCTCCGCTGACTCGAGGGAAGTTCCGCCTTGGCTCTGTCAAAACCAAAGAAGACTATGTGACAAGTTCATTGAGTGTCTGTCTTGCTATTCATGATGTGCAGCTCCAGTCCCATTTGCTATGCATGCTGATATGGTCATCCTAGTCTCTCCTGTACATGTTTCTTCACCAGTGTTACAAGAGTACAAAGGATTGTTTGCAGATGTCTGATAATGCACCTCTGAGTCAACCCCTCGCAGATGAAAGAGGAGTGACGCAAAGGTGTTGGGTATCACTTAGGTAAACAGCAGGGGGATTGGTGGGTGATGGATGTCGGACATACTTGGAAATGAGGGAGTTCTTTCAGCTGAGCCCTCTCTCTCTCACACAAAAACATACAAAGTTCTGCCTCTTTCCCGATCTCACTGTAGTTTACCTATCTTCAGCGTGTGCTCCTGGAGCTTGTGGTCTGACGTAAGTTCACACATTTGTCACCGTGCTGTCATTATGTCAACAAAGCTTGTCTCTGAACTTTCACGAGGTGAAATGTATTTATGAATTTTTAAAGAATCTACACTCCGACTGAGAACTGCACAGCTTGTCTGAGAGAATCAGAGCTACAAAGGAGGCAGTTATAAGCCAATGTCAGACACTTGTATGAGTTAGCGTTCAGCATCAGCTAATGGGCATCAGTTAACATGATCCATCCGTGATTTATATGTTACCATTATCAAAATCTCCCTCACTACAGGAAACAACCTCCAGGCTATCAACCAACACACTAAAATTTAAAGTTTTGGCCAAAAGGTTTGATCGTACAATCACAAATTTTAATGACGGTGTGTACAAATCTATCACCAAAACTAGTCCTTCTTCACTATTTTATTTGACATTGTTGCTGCACATTGGGCTACCAATGCCTTAAACAAATGTAATTGGTTTAATGACGCACAAACGATTGCAGAATGATAATGAGGTGCGGCCAGACCATTCTGCACAGCACTGTGTTGGGGCTAAAGAATGGTCTGCTCTTGAGAAAAAAACATAAATGTAACATGCTGGCAATGCTGTAAGTTCTAGTTTTATTTCATGGTGGTAGTGGTGTGTCAGTGCTACAATGCCAATACCCAGACGCAATGATAGGTTTTGATCTCAACAAACCTGCAAATGATGATAAACCTGCTGCTGCTGATAATGATAAATCGGTTAATTTCAAAATCAAAGCATGAGCCTGAACAATATTTGCTCTATGGCACAAAGGTCAAAACACACCCACTTAACAGTCTAAAGAGAAGTCGGAACAAATGAAGAAAATGGGAATTTAATACAGTTACGTCAACAGCCTCCATTCCACGCTTGTATACGCAAAAGTAGATTTCCAGATAAAATTTCCAACTTGGGAAGCCAGAAGACCTTTCAAGCGCACAACCCTGGAAAATGTTTCTTTTAGCTGAGGTGGTCACAACTAGAGAAAAGGAAAAAGCAGCCACAATTTGCAGAAACTAACAGATGCTTTAGAAGTGTTCAGTTCATCCCAAGGGGCCTCATCTGACCTATCCATGTGTAACCACAAAACAGTGCAGCGCATGTAAACAAGAGCACATGAGTGGTTTCGTTATTACTGTGACTAATTTGAGTTAGTTGGGTGTCCCTCCATGAGAAGTTAAAGCAGGCTGTGAGCAAGAAAACAATAATTTTGGCTCTAAAGATCGCATGCGCACCTACTTTATGAAAATTTTGACTGCAATGCTGGACAGAGGGAGATGGATGAAGAACTTAATTCATGCCACCGATTCCATCCCATTTGTGAGTTAATATTTATCTAGACAGCAACTATAACATAAAAATGAAAGTAAATTAAAATCTTGTTGTTGTATATGTCTACCACGAGTACAACAGCAGACTAACAATGTTAAATCTGTCTCAGCAAATTTAATAATGTCACAAATTCAGACCATTGTGTTGGTAAGCACGTGTGTTTATATTTCAAACTTGCCTTGAATGAGAGGCCCTTCTTACTGGTTTCCTCTCACACACCTCCAGCATTTTTAACGGACTCCATACAACAGATTAATGTGTACAGTATGTGCTGCAACAAGCCCTGATATTTCCAGAGTATTTCCCTCTTCCTGCCTTTCTTCATCTAGGCCAAAGGTAAAAATCCTTCCCCAGAGACTCCAGCTTCCTCCCGCCGTAAATCTCTTTCCTGCTTCAGATTTACTGATGTTTTACGTGCCGGCGTCACACACAGTTACAGTCCAGACTGAACAAGCTCACAGGTTGATCTATGGTTGCATTCAGTCTGTCAGGTCACAGATGAGATGAAAGGTTGAGTTTAAACAATTTCCACTGAAAACAGCATCTTATCCCCACATTATCTTCAGCGTCAGAGTGGTGCTCGAACAGCATCAACAGCCACTAAATGAGTTATTCATACTTGCACAGGTTTGGTGGTTTTGTTCCTCTTAAGGTGAACGTTCACCCAAACCGGCTGTCAAAGTCAGTCCAGAGTTACCGACTGCAGCACTGTAACACCACCTTTTTAAAACAATACCTGAGATTTTAAGAAAATCTAATGAATTTTAATATTTTAGTAATATCTTGTCAAATGTCTAATTCAATAAAGAGTCAGATATGAAAAATCTGCATGACATTTACATAAATATTAAATGTTGCTGTATCATTTGCCAATAAAAAAAACAAACAAAAAAAACGCATTCAGCTTCTGATGAAACTAGACTTACTACGTCGCCGTTGTGGCTGTCAGAGACTAGACAAGTTGCAGTTTTTATCCATGGATGTCCAAGTTCAATTTCACTCAATTGTATATATAATATTTTAGAAGAGGGAGCCAGTGCTGAGTGTGATGATGGAGCAGAGGTGGTTACATTCTGACTGTCTGGGGGTGGCTGGTTAGAAAGTCCAGCAAAAGGTAGAAAGCTCAACGAAGCAACACTAGAAAAGAAAAAGTGTGAGGCCAACAGTAATATAAGATATAAATACAGATAAAACTGAAGCTCTGATTATTGGAATCGACCAATAGGAACCAACGTAATGCACACAGCCAGAAATCTTTGTTATTTTTGATTAAACTATTACTTTAGCAAACACAGCAAAACTTTGGTCCCTTCACGTCACCTACAAATTAGAAAAATAACAAAGACCAAATTATTTCTCTCCAGAAATGTCGTTGAGCAGCTTAATCACACTCATTTTCTCCCACCTGGACTATCACAACTCCCTGTTTACCTGCGTCAGTGGAGAAGCAATCACCTGATTACAGCTGATTCAGACTCAGCAGCAAGATGACTCACAAGCACTTGACGCAAGGAAGCCATAACTCCAGTCCTGGGTAAATTACGCTCCCCTTTTGTTACAGAACTCAGTTGATTACTTTATAATCACAACAACGTCTGGCCTCACTCTGCATCTCTGAACTTTAAACACCTTTATTCTGAAGCGAAATCTTTCAGATCTAAAGAGTGTCTGTTAAAAGTCAGTCCAAGCTTTAAACAAAGGGGCACCATTGTTTACTGTTTTAGCCCCAGTGCTGTGGAACAAGTCGTCTCTTACAGTCTGAGCAGCTCAGTCAGAGCCTCAGTTCAAGAATCTTTTAAAAATCCATCTGCTGCTCTTTTCAAGGCTGCACCATCTTTACTAATGTTTTATTGCATTCTTTTGTTTTATGGTTGCTTTGTGTGTTTAATTGCTTTTTCAAGCACCTTGAAACTTCAGTTTTGAAAGATGCAATAGAAATAAAGCTTATTATTGTGATTATTATTGCACAGCCTTGTGTGTATAACTGAGCATAACTGTCTAACAGATTAATAGAATGGAGATTTTACAGCTTCTGTGACCATTCAATGCTGATAAACATGAGAAAATGTTCTGTTTAAATGTCTAGTATGAATGCTTCTAAGTCTTCATTATGTATCCCAAAACTGTATGTGAGTTTTTAACAACCTGTACGGCTTCATTCTTTCTTGATACTTTTTATTTTGTTCATTTTAAGGGTGTTTAACCATAAAACTACATGTATGTCACTGACAAAAATAATTAACAAATTAAGTTTTCTGTTATTTCCTATCACTTTATGGTCATAAAATTTGCTCCTGAATATTTTTGAAAGCTATAGTTTGTGTTAAGAAGTAACCCTACAGGCAGAATACACAAAAACCATGAACTGAAAGTGTTTTGGAACTTTAGTCAAAGAGTTAGTTTGTGTTCAGAGTGTTTAGATGATGCTGCACAAACTGTTTAAAGGGTTTTTGGTGTCTTCTGTTCTTTTGGAGAAACCACACAGACATAAGTAATGATCGAGTGAGGTGAGAACTTTCACGTTTTGACAGACAGTAGCCGACTAATGGTGTCCAGCTCATGCTATGAGCTATCATTACATTAGCCTAAACAAGGTGTGCAGAGAACTGCAACAACACATGCAGCTGTCGCATTCAGAACATTCCAACGTTAACAACATAAACTCCCTCACCTTGAATTCTGTGTATAATTCCACAGGATGTTTACTTAAGTTTGAGGTGTTGCTTTCTTTAGGAATGCTCTCTTTACATCTTTGGCATTCTGGCTTTTGTTTGTCTGTGAATTGTCCCTGATTATCTCACTCAAACACTGTACATCTCTATGCACGACTTGATGTGTGTTTTGTTTTCCCCCAAACTGGTGAGTTGGATCTTCAACAACTGATGGATTTTGTGCAATTCGTGAAATCTGAAACTGGTTGCTCCGAAAAACCAAATACTTCACACTAAAAGAAAACACCTAGACCCTAAATCTGAGGTCAAAAGCTCAGTATTTTAACCTCGTTGTAACTTTGTGTGCTAAAGTCTAGACACAAACCAACAATGTATCACCGTTATCACATTTTCAGACAGCAGTGCAGATATAATAATAACAAAGTTGGAATTTCAGAGCTACTCCCGGTTATGGAATTACAGTTGAGCTTTTATCAGTTTTAAATGACAGTTTAGTCCATTTAAGGTGTCAGGTTCTGTATAACACACTCTTCTGTGCAGCCGCAGAAGGTTTTGAGGGAACACATGGACATTATTTGCTTGTATTTACTTGTCAAATGTCACAATCTGGAGAACATAATAGCAACGTATTTCATCAATTACACCTGAAACTAGAAGAAAGGCCTTGGTATTTCTAAGCTCCAGATACATGGAACAAATCACAAAGGATTTTAAATTAGTGGTGTTGCTCATAAAGTGTAACATCCTGACATTAGAGCTCGGTGAAGTGTCTATAATTGGTCTTAAATTGCAGAATTTAGTTGCAAATGTGTATGTGTTTGTTAATATGCCCTGTCTGGAAAGAAGAAAAACAAGTAGAGAGTCCTCTTGAACCTATGAGCAACGTTTTCACCTTGACCTGTCCAACTTAAAACCAAGGAGGAAGAAATATACAATTACAGATGTGTGGATGTTGCACACATCTTTCTTTACTGAAAGAAAAAAAAATGTAGACCAAGTATTAAAGAATACACTGACAAAATGGCTCATGTATGGTATTATAGAAGATCTATACAAAGACCGTTGCTACAGTCAGTGGAGTTCTACCTGCGGAGCAACAGAGCCAGCTGGCTATTGTTTACTTCCAACAGGAGCCTCTGATCTCACTGAGTTCTACCAAACTGCCGGGATGTTTAGACATGATATTCCGGAGCAATTTCTAAAGAAGAGATGTAAAGGGAGATGAGCTAGAGTAAAAAGGAATAAGAGGAATGAAGAGATGCTTATAGACCGGCTCTTCTGTCTGTTATAATGGGAAATGCTCGCTCTATGGGTAATAACATGGAGCAGCTTGAGACACTCATCAGGAGCCAAAGACTCTACCAGGAAAGCAGCCTCATGTTTTACAGGGAAACATGGCTGAAAGACTGTATTACTGAGAATAACACCAGAGTCAGAGGCTTCCGGCTGGTGAACGACAGATGGTGTAACCCTGCACACGTTACCATCAAAGAACAGCTCTGTAGCAGGACATTGAACTGTTAGCAGCTAGCCTGAGATCATGCTATCTGCCACGGGAGTTCACTGTGATCATTGCCATTGTTGTTTACATTCCTCCTACTGCACACACTGAGACTGGAGAGACCAGGTCGTCCATCTCCTCCCAACCTCCTCCTCCAACCCAAACTTCTACCTTCTTCCTCTCCAGCTTGCCCCTCCCCTACTAGCAATGGGACCTCTGTTAGCTCAGTCCCACCTCACCTCACTCCTCCTTCTCTGTTCTCTGTTGTCTTGGTTGTCTATGTTAACATACTGCTGTTACAAATTCTATATCTACATCCATCCATCCATCCATCCATCCATCCATCCATCCATCCATCCATCCATCCATCCATCCATCCATCCATCCATCCATCCATCCATCCATCCATCCATCCATCCATCTATCCATCTATCCATCTATCCATTATCTATACACCACTTAATCCTCATTAGGTTCATGGAGGGGCTGGAGTCTATCCCATCTGACTTGGGGCAAAGGCAGGCAACACCCTGGACAGGTCACCACAGGGCTACACAGAGAGACAAACAATGCCACTCGCATTCACACCTACAGACAATTTAGAATCACCAATTAACCTCAGCATGTTTTTGGACTGTGGGAGGAAGCTGGAGAACCTGGAGAAAAGCCACGCATGCTTAGGGAGAACAAGCAAACTCCAAGCAGAAAGATCCTGAGAAGGCCTGGACGCGAATCTTCTAGCTGCAAGGTGAAAGTGCTAACCACCGAGCCACTGTGCAGCCCCTATGTCTACACACAAATTGAAAAATATACTAAATGTGTTAGAGGAAATCTAGAAACATTTTGTAACATTTCTTACATATGCAAATATCAGAGATGCTCCAACATGGGGGAGCAGTTTTATGGCTTCTGTGAACATAATATGGATGAACATCATCATCATCATCTGCTCTGAGTGCAGATATCATTGTCAAGCATTTTTAAATTTACACTACAGCCAACAGTTTGACACACCTTCTCATTCAACGCTTTTTATCTATTTGTATTATTTTCTACATTGTAGATTAATACTGAAGATTAATATTTTTTTGTTTACAAAATATTTCCATATGTATTCGTTTATAGTTTTGATGTCTTTACTATTAATCTACAATGTACAAAATAATTAAATAAAAAGCATTGAATGAGAAGGTGTGTCCAAACTTTTGACTGGTAGTGTATTTTTAACTGTTTGTTTTGTTTCTTTTTTATCGGATTTTGCTGCTAATTTGTCCAATTTGAGCTGCTAAGTGTGATCTTTTGTAATTCTTTGTTATTTACACCCATCAAAGAAAACTAATAAGCACTGTTTAGTATTTATGTGCTCATTTATGCTCTTTAAATTTTGAATTAAACAGCATTATTGTTTTTATATTCTTTGTAAATCCTCATAGTCATTTTAATTGTATTTACTTGCATTTAATTTCTGTTGATACTTGATGTCACTGTAAATAAAAATCCCCTCTTGCGATCTTATTGTTCCTCTGCAGTTCGAAACTAAATTAACAGTGACTGTTGCTATCAGCAAAGCCACAATACAGCTTCAAGGGACTGTAGGACGAGTCAGAGAAAACGCTCACAGAGGATCGTTTGTCACAAATATCATAAATGCATCTTGAAACTTCCCCGAAGCATTGTACATTATCTTTTAAAGTGCAGCACATATCTCAACACCAGTATGGTAATATGAGATTCTGCTCCATCACTCTGGAGTCTGTAAGATTTTATTTTTACTCTTCGTTGCTGCCTTATCTCAGAGCTGCATACGTTACAGCCGAGTCAACCAGTCGTCCCCACAGTGATTTTTCTTCTCTCTGACGGTTTTCACTTCCTCCCACATTCAATGCAATGGATTGCATCAAATTGAGGTATATGTTGTGAGCCATATGTGGCTTTACGTGATTCATTGTGTTGCTGCAGAGAAGAAATGTGCTTTTGCTGCACACACTGTTCCACCATCTGTTATTCACAGTGTTCATCATGCGGTAGCGTCATTGTTTGCTTCCTATGTTTGGTCCTGGATTGTTCTTTTGCTCTTTCATCACATTCTCAATTTGTCTGCGTGACACATTTGTTCATTAACACATCAGCCAGTGCATCTGTCACAGTCTGTCGCAGAAATAAAGGACTATGGAGACATACCTGTGGGAGGAGGTCATTAGTCACTTACTCAGCGAGGCGCCCTCCAGGGAGAGTCGGCCGATCATCAGGCCCAGCAGTGATGCAGTCTTGCTGGACACGCTGGTGGGGGCTGGGAGCCGCTTTGGAGGTGACATCAGTTGCTTCTGACGCCAGAACAACACCTGCTCTTACACTGAGAGATTACCATCAACAGCTTTCATTTTTTCTCTTTCTAAAAGTTTAATTATGCCTTGTTTTGTCTTACAGCTTTAACTCTTGAGCTTTCAGATAATATTCCCTCTAGCTCTTACATACATGTATATTACTATCTTTCTTTGTGCAAATATACAATCATGGGAAAAAAATGATTAAATCACCCTTGTTTTCTTCAGTTTTTTGTTCATTTCAATGCCTGGTACCACTAAAAGAATATTACCTGAAGAATACAATGAACACGACAAAAAATGCAGCTGATTCCATAATACTTTATGTCCTGTTTGACCTGCTTCAGCTTCATTGTATTCCAGGGTATATAAGAGGACATTTCATGTCATCAGCAGCACATGTAAAGGCCTAGAGTGGTTTCCTGCTGACATTCAAGCCATAGCACAACTCAGAAGTTGTCAGCTCTCACATAACGCCTAAAACTAAAGAATTATGTGAAGCCACAAAGGCAGCCATCTTGGCACTGCTGGAAATTGGCATGAGTGAGAGACAGGTAGTGAAAAAACTGAAGATCTCCAAGACAGCTGTTCATTACACCAAGAAAAAACAAGCCCAACATGGTTCTACCAAACTGCTAGCTGGTCGCGGCAGGAAACGTCTTTCTACCCACCAGATGACCGTCACTCATCTGTTCCTGTGTCAGGAATCATCCTCAGACCTCCAGAGACCTTAATAATGAGTGGACACTGTGGAGAAATGTGTCTTGTTTGGCAAGGACAGCTGGAAACTGACTTCTTGAAGCTTCTTGAACTTCTTGATTAAAAAAAAATCTAACATTCATATTCCTTTATCTCCATTTTTGGTCTCCACCAACTCCATAAGGAACGAATTTGCTCTTTTAATGCTTAAATTTAATGCTAAATTCTCGACTACAGTGATAGAGTTAATGGTCATGAAAGTTTGTGGAGATATTAATGCTCTCCAGAGGATACAACCAGTAGACTTTTATTTTTACCTGAAGTCTTTCGTAGGGCCAAAGTGGAATGCCTCAACAACTATTGGAATGTTTGAACTCAACTACTGTTTTGTGCATGTTAGCATGCTAACACCCTGAGCTAAAGTTGTGAATGTGGTAATGCTCAAGTCAAGACAATATGTTCACCAAAGCAATTCGATACCGCTGATCAGGCTCTATTTGTCCCAAAACAGTGTGAGATGTAGTTAGACGTGTCTGATGTACCATCTGTTTAATGTAAGCTGACGTTTAGAATGACAAACCCAAATGACACAAGCGCTTGAACTCGAATGGCAACAGGGATGAACAGTCAGAAATGTCAGGGTGCATCAGCAAACAGGAATGACAGCATATATCAGCGTACTTTGACTATATCAGACAGACGAGGCGAACGTGAACGCACAGCCACACAACTGGGGCAAACGTGAAAGAGCCAGGCGCTATGCAACTGCAAGAAACAAACACAACTTTATATTTGTACAATTTCCTGAGATGACCCTGGTTGATGTGATCTACAGCCTTCACATGGGTTGAACTCACTGACGGTCACATCATCTCGTCCTCAGGTTAATCTAAAGCTTAGAGGGATCACAGACAATGGAGAGATTATGGAAAAGATAGAAAGCTGCCTATCATTACATTATTACCGAGGAACGTGGCGGATTTATGTGATGATCGGCTTACGTCTGTCTGTCTGTCTGTTAGCAACATTTCTCAAAACGGATTTGGGTAAAATTTTCAGGAAAGGTCAGAAATGACACGAGGACCAACTGATTAGATTTTGGCAGTGATGCAGCTTATAGTCTGGATCCATGGATTTGTTAAAGATTTCTGTATCATTGACAGATAGCGGCACGGCTTCACTGTAACTATGACAACAAGTGAACACTACGTCAGCTGCCTGCTGACGATCACATGATTACGATCCGACTACAAATCAACCGCTGCGGACTTATCAGGACTTATCAGTGGGAAATGATACAACGACTGAGCAGCCTTGGCGGAGCACTGCTCTCTCTGAGGGCTTTTCTTGTGTATAAATGTATTTTCCACAACTTTAAAGATGGTGTGAAATGCTAAACTCTCATAAGCCAACCAAACTCATACATTTCCTGACAAAGTGCTTTATAAAGAAAATTTATTAAATTCTAATTCTAATTCTAATTCTGTCTGTCTGTCTGTCTCTTCTTAACTGTGAAATAAATAGACAAAATATCCAAAAGCAACAATTTTTTCTACAAACATCTGTTTATCGCCTGCACAAAGCCTGCTATAACTTATTTATCTGTTCCATAGACTTCTATTGTTGTTCAAAAACTACTAAAAACATAATAATGAACCATAATGTTGCATCAGATGACATGTTTCTTCCTTGCAATGAAGAGGGGCACTGTTGTTTATTTACAGTCAGTCCAACATACTCTGTACTGCTGCTGCAAATAATAATAATAAATTTAATTTATGAAGCGCTTTTCCAATAACTCAAAGACGCTGTACATAAAATACAACAAGTTAAAACAAAACAGTTAATTAAAATCAATAAATGGTAAAACAATACTCACTTGTGCACCAGTTATGTATTAATCCAGAACTGAAAATAATGCCACAAATTGCACAAATTCCTTCTTTTTTGAGTCGGATTTAGCAAAAGCTACAGTGCCCAGGTGTTTTGGGTAGCTATTTTGTATTTATAAAGTTAAAAATGTTGTGACTGAAAACTAAAAATGTAAATCTTCAGCTAAAATACTAACATCGGGCTTAGAGTGAAATCTCAAAGTTTTAGGAGAAAGGCTTTGTTGGATTTGTTCCAGCAGATTCCAAGTACTTTCCGCTCATTTGCTCAATCCTGTCTGTGACTAAAACTGTGTCCTACAAAGTTCCCACTGTGCATGACTGGTTGTGCTGTAACCATGCAGAGCTGCTTCCAAAAGAGTTTGACCTAGTTGGTGAGAGGCTTTCGCTTCGCCTGTTGAGGACACAGACGCCTGCACACATCAATGACTGACAACAAACACAGCGTACTGTATATTTTTTCCCCTCTTGTAGTTTGGCAACAAAGGAGGAGAATAAGACAACAGAAAGAAGAAAAAATATTTAGGCCAGACTTTCTCTATCATGGAAATTTCTCCTGGTGACTACTTTCCTAGGAAAACCTTTGACCCAGAGCTGCTCCAGCACATTCAGTTTCATTCTTTTTTCTTTTATTTTCCTCGCAAGTTCCCGCAGAATTGCGACTGGGAAGTTTAAAATCCAGAGCCGTAGACGTCACTCCATATACTCCCTAATTAAAACAATAAACGCCATTTATGAGTCTGCAGCCGGGTGATTTCACACCCTCATACACACTTACGTTTGCTGCTAGACACATGCAGGCTAAAGCCAACATAATCCTGTTTTAAATATGACATGACACCTGTTATAATCGCTCAGCCGTATGCACTAAATGCCAAGGAGGATTATAGCAGATGTCATGTCATGGATTATGGCAGCTTTATGTATGTACGTGCATGAATCTTTCCCTGTCACCTCCATGGAAATGCCATGGGCAACCACTCTAATCTCGTTTGTGCATCTGTGTGTTGTGTGCACGCATTGTGGTGCGTATCACCGTGTCCGCAAAAACAAACATACGGCTCCTTGCTGTGTTTTTCTTTCCCAGTCCTAAAGCCCGTCTGGCCGACTCTCCTAGTATTGCAGGGGGGGAGGGATGAACCACAGCTGCTGTCTGACGTAAATGCAGCACAAACGCTCTGTTTGTGCGGTCACAGCCCCTCTGACAGCTCTAACCAGTTAATGGGTTACCTCACACTCCCTTCCTCTCCCCCTCCGACTCACTTCTGCAGGGCTGCTTCGGCAGATTTACAGTTAAGCCCGAGCAGATGCTGCGAGTCCCATTGACGATCAGAGTGGAAAACTGTCATCTGTCTGTAAGGATGCCAGTTGAGGCCACTAAGTGCATATGCGTAAGTCTGAGATGCTTGTGCACAATCAGTATGTATAATCCAAGCCAAGATGCAGCAGGAGCTCAATTAAGGGCTGATTTTTGCAGATGAAGTTCTGTTTGCTACTTGTGACGAACACTATTCAGCCTGCGACAACAGCAGCCCTGTCTTGCATTCTCAATTATGCTTTGAAAGAGGCACATATTTCCCAGTAAGGTAACAATGTGACATAGTAGGAAATGTCTGCTCTTCCAATGAGACACAAAGTCCGTGTTATTCGGTTGGAGGGGTGGTGGAGGCAAACGTCTGAGGAACGAAAAAGGAACCAAAAGTTATAATATCTTAATCTCTGCTGCTTTAATTCATCTCTTACAAGTCTTTGAAATTCAAGGCAACAATATATAATAATATATATAATAATGTTGATATGGAAAATCCCCAAACATTGTGTTTTGTGATTCATCAGCATATGCATCTTTTTGTGTTTACTGACTCAAACCTTACACACAAATAAATCTTTACAGTATCGCCTTGTTCATCCCTAAAATCAGTTTCTATGTACCTGCCCTGCTGACGTATCTCACCCCACCCTTTGTCTCTAACAACTCTGAAACTAAACCTGTCCTGTTGCACTGAGGTCACTGTTTATGCCACTGTATGATGCATTCAAATCTAAATGCAAACCACAGTCCAGCTGAGTCACTTCGCTCGAAGCCCAACACGCCCAGTAGTACACAAATCCCGCATTGTCCACAAACACAGTGAATCTTTAACAAGAAGCATTAGAAACTGTGCTCTTCTGCAGAAAATCATAATGAGGAGATTTATTTTTTTCTTCCTCAGCAGAAGCCATGACCCCCGGGGAAAATACGATGGATTGGTCCATGTCAGAAAGGATTCAGTCACCTCTATTGACCAGAAAGAAAGGGAAAAAAAAATCTAATGATCAATTGCAAGGTCACACATTGTGTTTTCTTCCTGAGGGCTGTGCATGTGTGTGAGTCGGTCCACTGTTTAAACATGTGTGCGTCTGCATGCATTCAGCTCCAGGTGCTGCATGTTTTGCAAAGCAGATACACTTTTCTGCCTCCCTATGAACTGTGGGATTGGAGTGGAGGAGCAAATTGACGTGCATACACAAAGACGCACTGCTAGCGGTGCAGATTTGATTAGTGAGCAGTGATCTTGATGGAAGGCTCAGTTCAGTTAAGGGGATTGTAAACGTGCCCATGAGACTTTGACGCAGGCTGCTGACATCATTGCCCATACCTCCTTTTGACCAAGCAGTCTGCTCACCGTGGAGGAGGAGGAGGAGGAGAGAGGGAAGCTGTGACTGTGAGGATAATATCTGTGTATGAAAGAAGGGATTGAAGAAAGAGAGATTAAATGGAGAAAAGCAGAAAGAAACAGATGTGGCCTGTCAAAGGAGGATATACGGAGGTAGAAATTTCCACTAATTTAGGGGGAAAAATAACCGGCTGTATGTGGCATTCAGCCGCCCACCTGACCCCTGCAACCGCGATATTTATACTGCAAGAAAATAATTCCACCACCTTCTTTTTCTTCGTACCTGCAGAGCATCATTAAGGCTGCAAAAATGTCACCATGCGCCCGACGCTAATTATACACAAAGAGCATCACGCTGAGATAATGATATTTGACTCACAATGTGGGAGGCATGGATATCATGAAAAAGAGTGGGGGGAAACTTTCCTGGGAAGCTGCAGACGCTGCGTATTATCCGGCTCACGTCAAACACGCTGGAGCTGGAGGTGGTTCTGGGCGAAAGAACACACAAGTGCACACAAGCAAAAAGTTCAGGAGAGAAATGTGCCATTTTTTAGAACTATTTCGTCATAAAGAGCACTAAAGCGAAAGCAGCCCTCTTATCTCTGCGGCTAAAAATGGCAAGAGGTTTGACGGTGGTTCGTGCGCTTTAAGCTGGATGAGCAGATGCAGCTGCACAGTGTGGCAGGTGACTCCTCTGGCTGCTTCGCTTTCTTTGGATATTCATTTCCCTGCCCTAAATGGCTGACATTTAGTGGCTGGAGAAGAAGGTAGTGGAAGAAGATAAAGTAGAAGGGGGGAGAAGAAGGGGAGGCGGTGATGAAAACAAGAAGGGGGTCTTTGTGCTGGAGTTAATCTGAGGTTAATCATTAAAGTGAGCGGTGGGTGGTCGAGTGTTGGATGAAGACAGCAGGTCAAGTTGGACATGGAACAGAGGGGGAAACTGCGTCAAACTGTCTGTTGGCTGCTTTTATCTCACAACAAGCCCTAGCAACAAAATCAAACACAATGCAAAACACTCAAATAAGGAACAGCTCTCCAGCTTTCTGTTAGCTGATGCGGCCGACAGCATGTTAGACAGCTAATGGACAGACTGTGCAAATTAGAGCAGAATGTGGAAGTAAAAAGCTGGTTCGATGATGTCAACATTGAAAATGGGAAGAAAAGCTGCTGAATTTAAGTAGCAAGGCAAATATGCAAAGAGTTTCTCACTATATCACGGCCACACACACAGTCACGATTCCATTACCTGAAAGAACATTATGTTGACTTACATAAATTTTCAGGAGACTTACCCAAATCATACTCATAAAGATTAATTGCCTTTCCTTGACCCTTATTCTAACCTGAAACCAAGTCTTCAGACTAACATTTAGTTGTTTTTATCATGCAACCCTCTAGTTTGTTCGCTAGATCAGCGTCTATGTATTTCATGCATGCATAGTACTGCCCTTGTAGCATAGATGCCACGCAGACACAAATTCTGGGCTGCACCAAAACTGCCCCTGTGGAGTTGCACGGATCTGTAAGTCTGGAAAGCAAAGGTACATGTCTGGGACCCATCGCTTTAATGCTTCTCATTCATTGTCGTAAACAGCCTGCATTCTGAAAGCATCATACTGCATTTTGAGAGATGGGGCGTGGCATTATCTGCTCTTATTTTGCATGAAGTTGAGGTCTAGGCCTCTTTATACAAATGAGGAGTATCAAACATGATCCACCACCTCTGGAAACTTTAAAAATACTTTGAAACTAACCATTTAACGATCTAAAATGAAGACGGATTCAACAACTGCATGGATTATTTCGCACCTCAAAGCAGTCTTTGAGTAAAGCGTCCATCCAATCAGGTGCAGCCAATGTTTACAAGGCTGTAGGTTGGTAAAGCCTGAGTAGGATTCCTGAAGACGCCAATAATCATCTATTGTGACAGTGCTGAGTCGTTTCCCCATCAAGCGCCCAATGCTGGGAAGTGGCGCAATCCTTCGCATCTAAAACCATACGAGTGTTGTATTGCTCCATCAAACACAGAGCTCCCAATGATGTTTCTCAAATGCTGGGTGTGACTTTGTGCTTGTTACAACAGCGTGTAAAGCTCAGTGGATGAACGTAGCACAAGATTTCTGGAGAATTTAGAACTTTGCACTGTTGGAGCATCTACAAATCAAACCACAACATCCAACAGGGACTACTTCAACTGTAACCCTTTTAATGATGAATTAAAAAGGTTTGAATTTTGAAGAATCGATTGGTACCGTCTCTCCTCATAACAAGCGTTTGTTTTGAGCATCATTTTATTTCCTGCCACATGTGCAGTGCAGATAGTTGGCACGGATGTCTGAAGAGTCCATGTGGACCTTCATGGCCTTGGGTATAGGACGAAATTTACATCACATGTTCACTTGTGGAGCCAGAACATGAATTGGCCTTGACACCGGTCCAATCCAGTCCAGTCCTGTTAAGTCACATGGGTCTATGCTGTATATCTACTTCTGTTTATTTAAGGTTTTATTCAAGCAGTTTTATAAGTGCATCCAAATATCGTTGCTGTCATTGAAATTCAATCCCTCCTTGCAGTATCCCTTTTTTTTCACTTTCCCTTCTCCATCAGATTTGATTTATTTAGACAATGTTTTTAGCCAAACAAAACACAACAAAGCCAGATAACCGCTGTAGGAGATGAGCACATTCCTCACAAGATGACACCCCCATCACAGCATACAACATGACATGACATCAACTACACACAGTTGTTAGTATCATTATTTTAGCGATGTGAGTCCGAAACAGAGGTTTTCAGAGTTCAGACATTAACTTTTTTTCCCTCCAGAATCACTGACATTTCCTTTAGGCGGACATTGCATTGACTTAATGTGTCCTCAGACAGAAAACAAAGCTATTTTTTTCTTTGCTGTACTATTAGTGCAGCTTGTATGTGTTATTACCAAACGGTCCACATTACAAATGTTAGCTGTAGGCTAAGTAGGAATTTATGTGCTAACCTTGTGTGTGTTCGTCTAGCAGTTCAGCCTTTGGATAAATACATTTCTTTCTGTTATTTCCCTCCAGTTTCGACTTTTGAAAAAATTTCACCTTTATGTGTTTGTAAAGCCACTTCTTAAAGCTCTTGAATATGCATAAATGTTTACATCCCAACACTAACTATAATTGTAACCCAAAACTAATTATAAAAAGTAAAATTTAACAGTTTGCTCTGTCTGGACTTTCCTCACACTGTGACTGCTGATTTATTGCCAACAAAAATGAGTAATGCAAACAATCACACGGAAAAGCAATTTCGCAGCGCTTGCTGGTGTTTTTAGTACTGTGTCCTTCATTATTCTTCTCCATATGTGCAGTTTAATACTATAAATCAGGGAAATCTCACAGAGCACAGCACTACAAAATTAAATTTAAGGAAAAGTATCAGAGACTCAATGATCCCACATTCCTGCGACTCAACAGGAAGCTGGAGCACATTTTCTGGATTTATTGTCCTGGCACATGAGCGTCACTGGCATACGGGGAAAGAGAAACAAACAAGATGTTCTGCACTTACTGTGTGTGTGTGTGTGCGTGTGTGTGTGTGTGTGTGTGTGTGTGTGTGTGTGTGTGTGTGTGTGTGTGTGTGTGTGTGTGTGTGTGTGTGTGTGCGTCACATTCTCTAACAGTGTTTGCATACATGACTTTTTTGCTAAAGATAAGGTAGAAGCTGAAGATGAACATGTTGTGCAAAGTCCATGATGTAATGTATACATTTGGCTACTTCAGTTGTCCAAAACAGAAAGACAGACAAAATACTCATGCGGGCTTAAATAAACAAAAATACAAAACACATGCATTTGAAAGACTAATCAGTGAATTCTTTCATTATATAGCAATATTGTGGTACTGTGAAAAAAAAACCCCCAAACGCTTGCCTTTCATTGGGACAAACAGCAAAGGTCTAGAGCCACAAAAACTGCAAGGGAGGAGGTCGGGGTGGGTGGATGGGTCAACAAAGCACTGGGCTTTAGACTTGAAGTTCAGTAACCGTTCCAAGCAAAAGTCAGGATTTCTTTTCAGAATGGCCATTCCATAACTCTATTCGTGTCTTTCCTGTTTTAACCATGTCAACGAATACCTGGATCAATATATAATTGTGGGACTTTTTGTATCATAGTTGACATTTTTGCTGTTTTCAGGCATAAAATCAACATGGCCGCCTATAACCAAACACCACATGACATTTTTACACAAAAATTCTTCTAAAATATTATATATACAATTGAGTGAAATTGAAATTGAAAGTTATTTATAAAGATATTGTAGTAAAACTGTTGACACGTGATTCACACACTACTTTATATTAAATAACTCAGAAAGCCTTGGAGTCTTTCCAGTCTTTTCTTCAAGAGGAAATGACATCATGTGGAGCAGGTCATGTGATCTGGAATTAACACACTTCCTTGTAGGTGTTTTTGTAATGGGTAACTGAGTTGAAAGTGATTTCTCAGACACAGATACAATTTGTTATTTTCCATCTAAAATTTGATATATTGCCAAAAAAGAAACATCTATCATGATGATCTCAACTTAACAAAAGCTCATTTTATTATTGTTTAGCCAATTAGAAGGTGGTTGTTATTAAATTCGCATGGCTATTTAGTTGACATTTCAGCGATAGCCAGTAATTTTTTGTTCATAAGTGATTGTTTCCATAATAAATAATTATGAAATTTAGAAAGACATGATCATAATGAACATGAAAACATTATTATTATTATTATTATTATTATTATTATTATTATTATTATTATTATTATTATTATTATTATTATTATTATTATTATTATTATTATTATTATTATTTTACTTTAATTAAAATGTATGAAAGATGTATCCCATGGACTTCCAAAGTCCCTCAATTATATATTGACCCACCTATCATTTTAGTCCTGTATTTTTTCCCTAAAGCTAATTAAGTTGCATTTGTGGTTAAAAATAACCATACAGAGGTTCAAGATATATGTCCTGTAGGGGCACTAACTGACGAAAACCCTAGATTAGGTTGTTTTCAGAGGATACAGACAATCAATAGTATTGCAGGACTTGTTGGTTGTAGTGTTTGTTCACATGTTCTTTTGTTTAAGTGACAAAGTTTCAGTTTCAATCTAGAAGAAATTTCCTGTTTCAAGAACACACCACATTACAGTTCATCCTACAAATCACGAGGCGTGACCTCTTGACATCAGCTCTGGCTTTCCTTTTTTGGCTCTGGCTCAAAACAAGATCCCCGCCCCTCCCTTCAGCCCTTCGGCCTGGAAGCGCTCACATGGCCAGAGCAGGCGAACACACAGATGTCCTCAGCGTCAGTTCTGCCCATCAGACACCCTCCTTCACCCAGCTTAGGTCTCTTAATCCTCGTTTAGCTGCTCTTTTCTCTGGCAGACTTGGCTCAAACTCCTCTCCGCTGAATCAAAAACACATTTTCTCTGAACCTGGCCAACTGCTCCGAAGCTGCACAAGGAGATGATTGAGATCAGGTGGAAGAAATAAAGCAAAGCAAATGAGGAAATGGGTTAAGTGAGTTAAAATGCAACACGTTTGGAGCAAACAAAAGAAAGGGAGTATAGACGGGTGCAGACGAGCTGCAGGAATATGTGCAGGGATGAGTAACTGACATTGCATCCTTTTCAGTGTCTAATCAATCAGCACCGGATAGCTGCTTCCTTTAACAATAATCATCCACTAATTTTGCTCTCAAGCCCTTCTGCACATTGACGCAATTCCATTTCTCTCCTTTCTCTCCTTCCACTGGTGAGTTAAGGACCGTTATCCGGCTTTAGGGGCCAGCTGAGAGGCCATATGGACGTTTAGCAAAAAGATCAGGAGCACAAGATGCAACACCACCTGGAGGGATAAAACTTGCAACTTTCTTTCCATCTGGACTGTTGCAATGTCACTTTCACATCCGAACTGATTATTCGTCTCCTCAGTAAATAAATTATGATGGAGACGGCACATGGTTTAGCCGAGCAGTCTTTGATCTGGGCTGAAATATCTCAAAAACTAGTGAAGTGTTGCACAGGTATTCTTTGACCCCAGAGGATAAACCATGTTAACTTGTTTTATCATCAGATTTTTCCTCTGGTGCCATAATATGGTCGACATTTGTTGTTTTGCACGAATCGGCTCAGCAGCATTTTTCATTGGTGCAGCTAAATGCTAAGCTAAAATAGTGGACAGCATGCACATGGCAGGCTTTAGATTCATTTGCTCACATGAAGTTGTTTTCAATCCCAAATACTCTCACACTTTCATCCCCTTATCCCCTTCTGCATCCCGCAGTCTGGTGGAGCTTTGATGGCTTCATTTGTCTTATACATGATTTTAATCAGGTCGTGTCTTTCTACTGATTTTCCACTGCCCCATATATCAAATCCATTTCATCATGAGCAGCACAATTCAGTAAATCCTGTTAGTCCAGATTGTGTGTGTGCGTGTGTGTGTGTGTGTGTGCGTGTGCCTGTGCTGCACTAAAATGCTGCGTGTGTGTTTGGACAGAGTGGTGATGGAAAGAAAAATAAAAGTGACCCACAGCTTTATTTATTTATTTTTTTATCTATTCACTCTCCATTTTTTGGAGCAGTGGAATAAGAGCATTACATCACTAAATCACTACGAAAGGTGCATCATCCTGCTGCACTCAGTGCCGACCCCTTTCTAATGTTTTTCCCCGCTGCGCTCCGTTTTTATACCCATTCTTCTCCATACCGTCTCCACTCCTTTGCTGAATGATCCCCTGCACCGCCTGCCTTTATTCTTTTTAAATTTATCCACTCACTGACTCCATTCATCACTGCTTTTTTTTCTGCCGTCATTCTTCTTGTCAAGCTTACTGTCACCTGTCTGGGTACCCCATATCCTCTTCCCCTGCCACCCTCAGCTCTGGATAATAGGCTGATCTGTGGTATGACGCACATGGCTCCGTCTCCAGAGGGGCTTTTGCGCACACAAGCATTCATAAAGGCTCCATGTGGCCTGGTGTGCAGATACAGGCGGTGGCCAGGTATTTACATCTTGAGATAACCGACACCACAGGATTACTGTATCAGCAGCTCCGCTGTTAGCACAATAGACTGTGCATTCTTTTACAGAAAAGGCTTTTGTTACTGTTATGAATAGCGATCATAAAAACAGATTATTGTACAGTCATCAGGTATCTGGAGCAAAGAATGCAGCTAAAGATCAGTTTACTTTTCCTCGAGTATCGGGTTTGACGCTCTACTTTCCTGCCTGCAAGCAGAGAAAACAAAACATAAATTGCTGCTTTCATATCACATTGTTCAGAATGTATGAGGTTCAGTTGTAAATCAGAGTCAGAGACACTGTGAACTTTTGACTGACCGCAATATCTCCCCTTTAGCAAAAGCAGCAACAGAAGCCTTAACAAACCTGTGGCAGAATGGACACATACCAACACTAGCGTAGAAATTAAACCCCAATTAACACAAACACAGTCAATTTATCTAAAATATAACAAATATGCTTTGTTTTATGTGGTTCAAACTGTAATATTTTGACATTTTTTAAATAAGCTGTTTGCTTTTTCACAGGATGAAACATGGATGAACTTTATGAGGCTACTGCCATTATACAAAGCTAAACTGGAGTTGCTACCTGCGGCCACAGTTTTTTTCCTTCAGGTTGTGCTGCATGAGAAACACTGATAAATGCTGGTGGAAAAACAATGTTGTACCTGCACAAAGTTCATTCCTCTGCAGAGTCAGCAAACACAACATACAGGTCCGCCTGTAGCCGGGCTATATTCAGAGCTTGGAAATGTATTTATAGCTGACAAACGGCAACGTCAACCATGACAACCAGCATGGCTAAGCTTAGCTACTCACACAACCCCACATGAACTGCAGAGTCTCACGTAGTCGAGCCGTCAACCCACCCACTGCACAGGCACCCAGGACTCTCTAACTGAGGCCAAAATGTGGTTTCTGTGTCCATGCTACACCAAGGTTTGGACAGTGAGTCGCCTGCATGTCCTCTGACCCTTCACATCACTGTGAAGTATGCAGCCACAAAGCTGCACCTTGTTGCTCTATTAAGGCTGGAGCTGGTACATTACAAAACTAAAATTAATTAAACAACAGCACGCAGGTTTCACCAGAAGCTGACACATTTCAGCTGTGGAGATATTTGTGAAGATAAATACAACTCCCATGTCCTAAATCTGAACCTTTAGGAGCCAATTAACATAGTCTAGCATAAAGACTAAAAATAAGCTGAAACACTTAGCCTGGCTCTGGACAAAGGTGTCAGAATTTGCCTACCAGCACTTCTAAAGTTTGCCAATTAACACATCAAAACGTGTTTGTTTAATCAGCATAAAGACTGACATATTAAAACAAGTTGCCCTTATACTGGGGCTATGTGGTATGTGGCATTATTTCTCATCCGGGTGCACTGATTTCCTGACATCTTCATCGTGAGGTTGCCAATCAATCAACGGCGCCTCCAAGAAATGACAGACCGTAAACAAAGACAAACAAATTATTCATTGGCATGGCACTATCATCGGCAGTGCCCTAATTCCTCCTAACTCACAGCTTAATCCAAAAATTACCAAAGAGGTGGAGCATGAGTGGAGCTGAGGAGGACCATGCAAACATGTCTGGATCCCAAACTGTCCTATGTTTGCATCTGTCATTCATTCAAAGCAGCCATACTTTTAACTGTGCATAACTTTAAGCCGTAATACAATTTTAACAAGTCGTGTATATAAAAACTCACCCACTCTACAGATGTCGTAAATACAGAAATTAGTTATAGAGACCAAAACATTTTCTTGTTTCAAGCTGTAAACATGTTTATTTCTGCTGTAAAGTTGGGCATCTTAACATGGGCGTCTATGGAGAGTGACACACTTTTGACGCCAGCTTCAAGTGGCCATTTGAGGGAACTGCAGGTTTATGTATTAGCACAAAGGTTGCTAGTTGGACTGAGTAATTAATTGAAATATTTTCAAAAATGCAGTTTAGCAAAGTACCGAAATGCTCCTGGTTGACAACATCCTGTTCTGCAAACTTATGGGACGATGCTTGTTCAGTGCAAACAGCAAAAATCACATATTCTAGAATGTTTTAATGGACAATAAATGCAAATAGACCAACTGCACTAAAATCATGACTCATATCACAATATCTGTCAACACAATTGCAATCAGATTGTTATTTATTTTTTATTTTTTAGCTTATCATTTCAGAACAACGCGCTGATAAGGAAATGAATAGCTACTCATAAGATCAAAGTGGTAGGTGGAGTTTGTCAGCAACAACAAAGCCACAGTGGTGTTTTCCAGCTTTATTCAGCCTGGATGCTAAGCTAAGCTAGCCTTCTGCAGGATCATAGCTTTATAATTACCATAACTGACCTGCATACTGGCTGTTACCATCAGTCAGTAGTAAATTTAACAAAATGGTTAACAAACGGTTATAAATACACGGTTTAACTAAAGCAGCCACTTAGATCACGACTACACAGCTAGCAGTGGAGGTAGCAGCACAAGCATTTCACCTCATATGATCCCTGCATGGCCTCAGAGTGAACATTATTCATATTCATAAAATGTGCCTGATGGTGAGTCTTTCTCTTCTCTTTTCGTAGTCATTTGTTTTCACTTCTCAAACCTGATCTCACAACGACATTCACTTCTGTTAAAAGCATTTTGTGACATTTTTCCAACACTTGTTCTGGTAGGTGCTCTTTATGATTTCTGGCAACCAGCGAACCTGTTTTGAGTGTAAACTGAAGAAAACGAGGGTGATCCACTCTCATGTTCCTGAGTGGAAATGCTGCAAAATGTCCCACATCAATCAAATATTTTCTGGCACCCTCGGGGCCTGTAGCATTAAACTACTACTGTGGGAAAGCATCCAGCTGATTACCATAATGTGTTTTCTACAGAGTAAATCACAGCCGGTTGGGAAATATTTCACAACCTTGTGATACTGAGCTCTGACAAACATGGGGTGATTTCCAGTTTAAACTGAAGAGCACATTCTTGCAAATAAGCTTCGATTAATGACTTATTGTCGCAGAGACACATAATTTATATGGGAATTTAAACCACAAGCCCTAAATGCTGGGAGCACAGTGTACTTATGCGTCAGTGAGAGTATTCTGTGAATTCTGTACGGCCCTCATCACTGAAACTGTTTGTTTGAGGAGAGTCGGTGCCGGACCTCCGAGATGATAGCTTGACGCACAAGCTCACGAGGACAACCTCCGCCTGCCAAAATCAGCAAGCACAGACAGACCAGCGTTAATTACCAAAGAAGAATGGAAGCCCTGTGCTCCGCAGGACACAATGACACCAAATGATCAGACAAAGAGGCTTTTCACAGAGTGTCGAAGTTTGAAAAAGCAGGGAGGAAAACAAACAGAAGTGGGTTGAGGTCAGTGATCAGAACACTAAACCCAAAAGTGTGAGTTGCCGTATGTTTTGCAAATACACAATAAAAATAAGCTTCATAAAAACTGTTGCTTTTCCACATTAAATCAGAAAAGAAGCAGGAAAGAATGAGAACTGGATATAATGCCACGTAGCCTCACAGCAGAGGGCAACTAAACTGGTTTTGCCGCTTCTTGAGAGCTTTTGTTTATTAATGTATAGAGGATGAGTGTTGTGTATAGACTGCAGATTGTTTCAGAGGATTATTAAAGCCACTAACTGTTCAGTCTTTTGTCAGAAGGCAGCTATTGAGAGCTACTGGAGGGAGCAGAAGGGGAGTGACCTGAGAGAAATTGCAAACAATCAGGGCTGCCTGACTGGAACTATGTGTCCATGTACATATTTGAAGTGAGTAATTATGGATTAAAGGCGCTTATTTACCATTGTGTTCATTTTTGTATTGCTGTAAGTGAATTCTTTTCACACAGATTTTATGTTGACATTTCACTTGCAATCAAGTGTATATGAGTGTGAATTGACTCATTTTTGTCCTTTTACTTCTTTTCTCCTGTTGTTTATTGATGTTCTTGTCATCTTACTATTATTATTTATTTTTAAATTCATTTTCTGTTTTTACAGGCCCTATACCATACCTTTCCCTGCATGACTGCTGGTAGTATAATAACTATATATAAGGAACATCCATCAAATAACAATATATGGATGCATCCTAACTTTTTATCAATTCTTCAGAAAATCTTTTTAACTAGTTGATGAACTAGACATTTATGTTTCCCACAAGATGATGCGATTATTTGAATTTTCACTTTACACCTTCCTAAGATTTCATTTTGTACAACACTTTGCATTTTCACCACTTGCAAAACAAACGATAATCTCATCAATGTCAGCTGTATCTTGTGTTTTAGTGTATTTAGCAGATTTTAGCATGCTAGCACGCTAAAGTACGAACTCGATATCCGCTCACCGTCAGCAAGTTACCATTTTACTGCATGTACCTGAAGGCACCACTGTGTAATATGTTCCCAACTATTACATTTATGGCCTATAAATACTTCGCCATAACATTAAAACCACCTACCTAATGTTGTGTAGGTCCTCCTAGTGTTGCCAAATTACCTCTGAATTGTGGGACATGGAACCTCTGGAGATGTTCTGTGGGTTTCCTTGCTCTGGTGCCTCCCAAGATCAGATCCAGATGTTGGAAATGCGGCTCTTTGCCCTGTTCCTCTAGCTATTCCTGGGAAAAATCTGCAGTATTTTCCTATTGGGGGAGTTGCCGTCTATAAATATTGGAGAGCACTGAAACAAAAAGATGAAAAAAAAAAAAGATTGTGATTTTTGCACAATACTAATGAGTACAGACAATTAAAATGCACTGAAAGCAAAACAAATGATCTGTTTTTTGCCTAACAAGTGATGCTCAAAAGGGAGCAATTTAAAACAGCTGAAAATAGCAGACTAAAGCTACCCTGTTCTGAATTATGTGTACTGACACATATTGATTGCTGTTTTGTGCAATAATGCGTGTTCTGGTCTGTTTCTGTATGTGAGCTGTCTGAATAAGAGAGCACAAATCCAGCAGCCTGGACAGTGAAACATTTAGAGATAATTCAGCCGAGAGTTCAGGGGGACTTTATGGAGAGGAAGGTCAGGATCAGCAGATGTTTTTCTGTCACGCTTTGGGCTGTGATGTGCGACACTGGAGTCTGGTGAGAGGTCTTTCCGAGGACAGTTTAGAGAAGAATAAGAGAGCAATGATTATGCAGCTGGATGTTCTGTGGTTAATGTGAAAATCTAGCTCTGGCCCACATAATGTTTCAGCGTCTTGAAGCACGGGATTTGTTTTGTCCCACAGTGTCAGGTTTAATCTTGTTTAGTCGACGCACATCTCACCATCAAAGGATTTTCTGCTGTCTTGTGATGCTGACCTTGAAGTCCAAATGGACTCTGATAGCTATTGTTTAAAGAGAGCAGCCAGGGGATAACTGAATTTTATTAGATCTGGTAACCAGGCGTAGTTACATGACCCCAGATTAACAGAAGTGATTGTTTGATCCCCACTTTGAAGGACATGTGTCATCCTCTCTGAAGCTGCTGCTTTTCTCAGTCATCTACACAGCGGTTAGTTAGCGTACTAGTGAGCAACCGAAATACCTCGGCATGCAAAGTCGACGGGTCGAAGACGTGACTCATCACATCCTGTCATACACCCTCTGTTTACTGTCAGCCTGAAAAATTTAAGTAAGTGCTAAAAGAGGCTTGAGTTGATCTTTGTGCTCCCACGTTCGATTAAAGGGCATCAGAAGCACATTAAAAACACACTGCCTTTGTGGGAGCACATTGTGCAGAGGAACGTGCCTGAATAGTCCCTTGTTTTTAGTAAACACTGATAACTCCTGAAGACAAAATCACGTCTGCTCAACCACACACATGTATTTCTTTGCGGATATTGTGCACGTGACTGATAGCAGGATTTACTGTTTTATCTTGTCTGCACACATAGGAAGTACTTGAACCTTTGCGGCATCACCGTCAGCTGTTTACAACACGGTGTCAGCAATTTATCTCCTTGAGTACACGCAGAAAGCCTGCAGATTAGAAAACAACATGTGTGGACTGCAGCCTTGCAGATGTGTTTCTGTGCGTGAGAAAGAGGCAGAATCGAGGCCGACACACTCAGAGCAGACGGCACTCGTGTCATTTCCAGGAACGAGAAGTTGTGAGGCTGATTTCGGTCGAATGTGACTTGGCTCAAGTTCAACACACTTCTCTGCTCTGCTGAATCTGGGTTATCAGTTTCTGTGGAAAACGGGGAAAAAAAAAAATCGAATTATCTGCATACTGTGATTTAGTAACACAAATTACCATCATCGCTGCGGTTGTCATGTGGCCCAGTGTTTACTAAACTGCAACTAGAAAAGCTTTACACAAAGTGACAACAAAGCTGTGTCTAACTTCTACTTAAAGGAAAGTAAAGGAGAAACATTCTCAAGCAGCTTTTAAGTCATGACGTTAATAATCATATGTGTTTTTAGAACACTTTACAGGAGCAGAATTGTTCATTGTTTTTAAACATTTATCACATTTTGTTAGTGGTATCTGCAAACATACAGGATTCTTCTTTTTTAAGGTCCCATAAATGCTGCATATTACATGTGAGATGAGCTGTGTTATACATTTAGAGTATAATCATGCTGTTTAAATCAGGAAAATGATATGAAATTGTAAATGACAGAATCAAAAAGACAAGCTTACAAAGAAAGGCAAGGAGATAAATTATTGAAAACGTATGGGTCAATATATAATTAAGGGACTGCTGAAGTCCATGGGATAAATCTTGCATACATTTTTATTAAAAGTAAAAATAAATGTTTTTTTAATCTTCATTATGATCATATCTTTACAAATTCTGTATTTATAACAAATAAATTGTATCTGTGTCGAGAAATCACTTTCAACTACACTTAACTTACTTACAAAAACACCTCTCAAGGAAGTGTGTTAATTCCAGATCACATGACCTGCTCATTTTGTTTCTCTGTGGTCATTTTGTTTCTTTTTTGGGCATTTTCAGTCCGTTTCGTGGGCATTTTAGGTCTTTTTGTGGGCATTTTGTGCATTTTTGTGGTCATTTTGTGCATTTTTTGTGGCCATTTTCAGACTGTTTGTGATAAATTTAGGTGTTTTTGTGTTAAAGTAGTGTGCGAGTCAAGTGTGGATTTATTGCATGTCAACAAGTTTACTACAATATCTTTAGAAATAACTTTCAATTTCAATTTTACTCAGTTGTATATATAACATTTTAGAAGAATCTTTCTGTAAAAATGCCATGTGGTGTTTGGTTATAGGTGGTCATGTTGATTTAGGCCTGAAAACAGCAAAAATGTCAACTATGTTAGAAAAAGTCCCACAATGATATATTGACCCAATAGATGTTAATGGGTTTCGCAGTTATTAATCTTAACCCCATCTGCTAAGATCATAAAGCAAATTATGCAAGCGCAACAACAGCTTTGTTTTTTATTATAATTATTTAATAGCAGTGCTGGATCTTGGTGTGACTTTCATTCCCAGAAAAATGCTAATGCTAATGCTAATAATAATAATAATAATAATAATAATAATAATAATAATAATAATAATAATAATAATAATAATAATAATAATAATAATAATAATAATAATAATAATAACCTGCTACTTGCTAAACATCAGTTTACACCTTCAGAGATCTAAACATCTGTTCTTGTAAATCATGCATCCAGACTATCTGCTGGTAATGAGAGGAGCTGTGTGTGAGTTTTGCGGCTTGAAACTTATTGGGGATTTTTCTGTGGAGGAGCCATTTTACCAGCCAAGATGAGGAATAAACAAAACAGTCCAGGTCATTAGAACAACAGCTAGAACACAGGTTATATTCTGCTAGTTAAAGCTGGTGTGTTTGTGTGTGTTTTCTGCTGTTGCTGGGCAAACTTCCTCTCATTATCAAGCAGCCAGACTGAGGACATGCACATGATAACCAAAGTTAGAAGAAGATGATTGCACCGTTTGGCTTGCAAGGCAAAGAAGAGCAAATAAAAGTAGACCACAAAAACATAGTGTAACAATGCATAGCGTGCACAGAATAAAAGTCAGTGCAAATACCAAACATCAAACTGAGTGGAGACAGATTCTGCCCTCCCACAGTCTGAAATGTTAAAGGAATGCAAATCACATGCGAAATGTCTCCGCTGAAAGGTCACGCAATATTTGGATGCACACTTACAACAAAACCACACAGCCCACTCTGCTCCTCATCTGACTGCTTTCATAACCAAATGTCTACCTGGTGCCATTTGAATACGTGCCTCACTTGCATGTTGCAGTGGTTGTATTTCCTGAGTTTGGGCACAGCAGGCACAGTTATGTAAACTGTATATACCTGAGTCAGAAGCATGAAGAGAAACTGGTTTTAGACACAAATGAGTGACATCCTGTAGCATGACATCACTTCTCTGGCAGGATTGTCAGTCCCCAGTTAGATGTGAAGTTTGGATTTAGTAGTAAGTTAGAAGTAGTAATTAGAATATAATTGTACACACAATTCAAATTTATTACTGAAGTTTGTTTTAGGTTAATAAAAGCAGCAGAAGTTTAGACAAACATGTTGTGAAAGTCAGTTAGACAGTATCTATCTAAGGTTTGCAAACATCACCATAAACTATTGGTCATAACGAAGTAAGGCTGTGGTAAAATCCAAATTACAGCAAGCAAGAGTGATTAATATGTTATCTGGGTCAATAAATCTAATTTAGATTAGCTTACTTTATTTGGCTATAATATACATGTTGCCTAATTGTGACTGAACATGAATAAAGCTGCCAATGACTTTCCATTGTCATTGTGGTGCGAAATTCTCTTTATTATATGGGTCAATATATAATTACGGGACTTTTTGTATTATAGTTGACATTTTTGCTGTTTTCAGGTCTAAAATCAACATGGCCGCCTATAAACAAACACCACATGGCATTTTTAGAGAAAGATTCTTCTAAATATTATATATACAATAGAGGAAAATTGAAATTGAAAGTTATTTATAAAGATATTGTAGTAAACCTCTTGACACTTGACTCCCACACTACTTTATATTATATAACTCAGAAAGCCTTGGAGTCTTGCCAGTCTTTTGTTCAGGAGGAAATGACATCATGTGGAATCAACACACTTCCTTGAGAGGTGTTTTTGTCACTTAGTTGAAAGTGACTTCTTGGACACAGATACAACTTGTTATTTTCCATATAAAATTTGATAAATTGCCAAAAAAAGAAATATCTGTCATGATTATCTCAACTTTATAAAAAGAACACAATCAAACCAATTTCTGAATCAGCTCATTTTATTATTATTTAGCTAATTAGAAGGTGGTTGTTATTTATTTATTTTTATTTTTTTTCAATTTATTTTATCATCCCTTATTAATCCCACGAGGGGAAATTCAGATTTTCGCATCTCTCCCCAATTGGGGGAAAGCGACGGGTCAGCCGCGGTACAGCACCCGCAGGAAGGGTTAAGGGCCCTGCTCAAGGGCCCAACAGTGGCTGCATCGGGGCTTGAACCGCTGACCTTCTGATCAGTAGTCCAGAGACTTAACCGCTGCGCCACCACTGAATTGGGACGGATATTTAGTTGACATTTTATTGATATCCAGTCATTTTTTATTAATAAGTGATTGTTTCCATAATAAATACTTATAAAATTTATAAAGACATGAGCACAATGAACATAAAAAAAACTTTCTCTTTTTTTTACTTTTAATAAAAATGTATGCAAGATATATCCCATGGACTTCAAAAGCCCCTCAATTATATATTGACCCAATAACTGATTATCCACATTTTTAACTGCAGCAGCACAACAGTCTTTAGAAAGCAGATTTGTGTCACAGGATTTTGTTATTTTCCGATGTTCTGCTACACTAATCATCTTTGTTTGGTGACCCACTGGAGTGTTTTCTGTATTTAAGGCTCCTCATTGACCAGCTATAGTACAGTGGCACATGTGCAGCGATGCATCAATAATTACTGCTGAAACAGGACTAATCAATCCACTAATCAATTGTACAATCACCAGCGGCTGTAGTGTTTTGATAATTGATTGAACATTGGGAGCTAACATTTCAACGATATTCACTGTGATCTGAAGCTTTATTAGACTTTTGGTTGATTTATTTATTTATTTATTTTAACAATTGCATAAATTTTTATTGATCAAACAAACAATCAGATGATCACAAAAACCTACTTTGTCATGCTACCACAGTAGTGTAATTTATCAACAACAAAACAGTATAATAACATCAAATATCGGTAAAGTGATGATGTTTTTAGGTAATTTATAATATAGAGAAACATTCCAGTCAAGCATTGGAAAAGATTGAATTACTACTTGTCAAAAATACTGATGTGGTCATTTTTTACTCACCTTTTTTTCTGTGACTTTACTATATATTATTTATAATTAAAAAACAACAGGGAAAATATGCAAAATAACATTTAAAATATACAACTTTTCAGTCCTTTTTCTTTCAAATAAGAGCAACTATTTGTGCCATAATATTTTTACTGATTTAAATAGAGTAAAAAAAAAAATACTGTAATGTTATGGACAAATGTAAAATAATTAACTACCATTTGTAAAAAATGTTGATTTTTGACAATGATTTTCTTTTGGCTCATTTTAATTCTGTTAAAATAGCATATTTTTTTATGGGAAACTTTGTAAGAGAGTGAATGAACATTTGTAAAAGTACAGATTGTTACTTATTAACAGTTTTGGCTTGTTTTTTTTTAAGGGATAACATGTAAATTAATACTAATTTTCTGTTATTTTAATAGTTATCTGTAATTTAACAAAACAGGGAAAATCTGTAAAATAACAGTAAATTTAAAATGATACGATTTAAAACTGTATCCATTATTAGAATAGAATAGAATAGAATAGAATAGAATAGAATAGAATAGAATAGAATAGAATAGAATTAGAGCTCAGTAAACAGGAACCTTCCGTCACCAGTTACTTTCTGTTTCTATTCCTGCTTTGGGGACCGCGGCCGCGCGCAGAGCCGGTCCGCGTGGAGCGCGCGCGTCGAGCAGCCAGCCCGCGAGCTCCGAAGCCCGGCGGAGGGAAACATCACGTGGTGACACATCTCTACGACTGACGTCACCGTCCCCATCTCCCAGCAACCCCTCCATCAGCACTCGCGTCACCGTGCGCCTGAGCCGCGCCGTTGCCGGGCAACCCGTGCCTTGCTCTCGGGTCCGGCCTTGCCTTGCACCCAGCTCGGAGCTCTGACGCGGGTGTGACGTTAATAAGGTGGGTATCAATTTGTTACGGTGGCGGAGGGAGGGAGGGAGGGAGGAGGGAGGTGGATTCGGAGGAGGAGTTCCCCCTGTGAGAGCCGAAGCCCTCCGCTCTGCATTCCGCCGGAGCTCAGAGGCGAACACCGGCAGCAGCCCCAGTCCCGGGCCGAGACTTGCTATAGAAAGTGGAGGAAAAAGTTGCTCCGCGCGTGTTTCCCCGACAGTTTCACCTTCCTCGGTGTTTTTTTGTTCAGCTCGAACCGGAGCTCTGCTTTGTGGAATGATTAACGTTTCGTCTGAGAGCTGCGAGAGAAGGTGGTTTATGTCTGTTTAAGGTAAGATTCACTCTGGATTAGAAAAACTCAACATTTTATTAATTAAATTACTTATTGGTTGATATTTATTTTTGTGATCACTTGTACAGTTTTCAACCCAGTTTTAAAATGATGTTTCGCTTCAGTCAAGCTAGTTCCTCATTTTGGGGTACTTTCTGTTCACTTTGTTTTATTTAACACTCAAAGTGCTTATTTTTCATCTGCAAAAAAACTGAATCAACACAATAACGTGACTGATCAATTTCAATCCTGTTCTGTAGAAATAAAACAAATATTTATACACTTGAAATAATTATTTTTTTCCAATGTCTAGTAAATGTTACACTGTTTCTACACCCATTTTAAGTTGATGTGAACACATGTAAGAATGAATTAAGCATACAGTCTGTGTGTGTGTGTGTGTGTGTGCAGGTTCCAGCCTTACTGAATCCCAACGCTGTAACTCCAGACTGTTGGTGCACCATGGTGATCATGTCAGAGACCAGCCGGGGGGCTCAGTCCAGCCCTGCCCAGGGGAGGCCGCTGCAGGTCGGCTTCTACGAGATCATCCGCACCCTGGGGAAAGGAAACTTTGCAGTGGTGAAACTGGCCAAACACAAAGTCACCAAAACACAGGTGAGCGGCTCCTCTCTTAATCTCTACCTGCAGTCATGTGGAAGGATTTTTCTCTCATTTACACACTAATAATGTTTTTTTTAATTATTGTTATTCAGGTGGCTATTAAGATTATCGATAAGACCAGGCTGAATCCGTCCAACCTGGAGAAGATTTACAGAGAAGTGCAGATAATGAAGCTGCTAAACCACCCTCATATCATCAAGCTCTACCAGGTTGGTTTTAATCTGCTGTTTTTGCCGTGTGTGTGTGTGTCTGTGTGTGCATGCAGCCGGTATGAATGCATGCATGAATATGGGAGCAGAAAAAGTGAGGAGACACATTTATTTCCTCCAATGCAGAGAATTGTGCCTCATTATTACAGATATGCAGCAGCAGCTCATTGTGTGCAAAAAAAAATAATGGGCATTTGTTATCTAAGTGGTTTGTACCAGCTTGTGTTGAGCTGTGAGTACACTGAATCATAAGTACAGCACAACGGCATTAGTGCAATCCCTTTTGACCTCCCCGAGTGTGTGTTGCAGAGGAAAAGAGAGGGAGAGTTGGAGCGTAAGGACAATCCGGGGTACCAGTCAGCGCTGGGAACAATGTGTTTCTGAGATGTGTGTGTGGTTTTTTTTTTCTTTTTCCCGTTATATAACGGTGGAGGTGATGGCAGAGATACGGGAGCAGCTCTGGTGGAGGGAGCGTCCACGGCTCTGAACGTTAAGCCCAATTAGCACCTGTTAAAGCCAAGTGCAATGTGTCTGCGCGTCACGTGAAGGCAACCCCACAAAGCGCTGATTTACTCCTAATCAAATTGTAGACTTAGTCCAGAAGAATCCGCTTTTTCCCACTCAGCTGACCTCACAAGCACCGCGGCACGCGTCTGGCAACAAACACACACCCACGCAAACAACATGCACACACACACACAATGCCCTTTCTATTTTTCTCTTCGTTTTTACTCTGGAGTTTTTTTTTTCTGCTCTTTGTTTGCGTCTATGTTGTTTTGCTACTTTTGAGGATTACTTCACGTCCGGTTTTAAGCAGCTGAGCAGCTCTTACTGTGAAATCATGTCTGGACTGTAAAAATAAGGGCATGACATTGTTCCTGTGAAGCGCCCGACAATGTTTTCCCCTCATATGCGCAACTGCATATCAGTGTAATTAGGCTGCAGACAATCCATTAGGCAAAGAAATAATCCATTAACCAATTAGGTGTCAACTTTTAAATGAATCACCAGCTGTTTTTATAATTGATTAATTGATTTTAGTCTTTTTTTTTTTTTTTTTAAAGAAATAAAAGCCAGAATTGTCTGATTGCGGCTTCTTAAATTGGAAAAATGTCTGTTTTCCCTTTAAGGGTCTTGGGCTTTGAAACACTGACCAGCATTTTTCACCATTTTCTGATATTTCAGAGATCAAACAACTTATCAAAGGCTTAATCTACACTGAAAATAATTAGTTAAAAGCCACACCTAAATTAATTGGCAGCTATTTTGACAATTGATTGATCATTTAAATATTTCCTAATGTTACCTTCCTTTCTTAGCATCATGTGACCACAAACTAAATGTCTTCTGATAAAACATTTAATTACGATGATCATTCTTCACAATATTATGGCTTTTCATAGAGCAAACTTTTAATTGATGAACCAGAATTAAATAAATAGTATAATTGTTTTCTCAATGTTGCACCTCAGTATTGGTAATGCAGCCTTATATTGAAAATGCATTACAGCTCTGTGCAACTACATTTAATTTAAAATGCGGAAATATCTGATGCACACTTTACAGAGAAGAAACTACATAATTAAGGCAGCGCTAAGATGAGCATAAATCAATATTACATGAGTATATAATCCTCTCTTCTAATACACCTGCGGCCGTTTAAACGCAATCATGTTTCATGCGTTCTGCAGACACATCAAATGAATTGAACGGCATTAGCACTGATTGGAAATGCCGTGGTGGTAATATTTAATGCTACAATTAGACGTGTGTGTCGGAATCCATTTGTTGAAACTCATCAGGAGCTTCTCGGCCTCACGTTACGACTTTAAATTACATGTATGCCGGAGGATCGTATGATCTCCTGGAGATTCTCCCGCTGCTCTGTGGTCTAACACTGATGACCTCTGTCTGTCTGCATCCCGTACGTGATGCAATCTAGTTAATCTCTCCGTGCCCTTGGGTTGTGTGAGGTGATGCCAGTCAGATGGTTGGTGCTCAGCGATGGTAAGCAGCCCTCCTCTCCTCCCTCCTGCACAAAGACGGGGATAGCGACATAAGACCGTCTTGTGATTCGAGGGTTACTTCCTCTGTGGAAGTTTTTTGGGAGACCTTTGGCCTTGCAAGTCAGCTGCTGCTTTCACCAGCCTCATGGGAACAAAATGCATTTTTTGTCTCTGCAGTCAAGGATCATTTGTGTTTGCCTCAGCCTCTCTTTGACCTTGTATCAGTCACACGCTGCCCTCTTATCGATTCAAATCCCACGCGCCAAATTTTAGTCTTCACACGGCCGTTTTATTGCAAAATAAAGCTAAAAATGGACGCTAAAGAGTTAATCTTGCTCCTGGGATGGTTCGAGGGCCCTTGACGTGCCGAGCCTGCTCTTCACAGCCGTGACGTCAGCCGCACCTCAAGGTGACTGAGCCCCAGAGAGCTGCCCTATCTCCCAGATAAAGACTACTTCCCGCATGGAGGCATCCCTGCATTGAATCATTCTCGCTCAGTTCTTTATTTTCCAAAGAAGCCGGGGTTTTGAAAAGAATTAAGCTCCGCCATTCAGGGGAGTTTGGTGACATTCAATTCAGAGTTGGCCGGCAGCATTTATCCAGACAGGGCTTTGTCGTCTGACGAAAATTGCTTTGTTGTGCAACCTTTCAGCTCAACTGTTCCGTCCCTGAGGGCTCTCCAGGGAAAGGGAGGCTCTTCTGTTAGCTACCAGGAAAGCGCTTTCCGTCCCACAAAATACGCTCGTCGTTGAGTGATTTGCGACGTTTTTGATACTCAAGATGGGAACAGCCCGTGTGAATCCCCCTCTCAGTTTCCTAGAAATAAAGAGATAGAGGAGGCTTGAAATTCAACACCAGCATCCTTTGCCAGCTAGTATCAGCCTCAGGGGAGAACATGCCTAACCATTTGATCGGTTGGCCTGCGTGTGTGAAGTTACGCGTTTCCCTTTTGGGTTTGTGTTGTATAAACGGGTTTAAAGGCATGATAAAAATGCAAGAAGGGACTCACTGACGGCTGGCTGATGTAACAGGAAATATAATGAAAAGCTGGGGTGGAATAAGTTTATGGAGAAGTTTGAGAAGGGGATTTTGGTGGTTAGAAAATGTCTCATGCTTGCAGATGCCCAGTGCAGGCTGCAGTGAAAGACTTTGCTCCTATTCTTCGTCATCACCAGCTGCCCATGACTCAGTTTTTGTTTGGTTTTTTTCCCCTCAGGTCATGGAGACCAAAGACATGCTGTACATTGTGACTGAGTACGCAAAGAACGGAGAGATGTTTGGTGAGTTCGGCCTTCAGATTTAGTCTCCTCACGTGCAAATGTGGCCTAAAACAGTCGATCCTGATTGTCACACATGGACTGAAATATCCGCTTTCTCCCTGCAGACCACCTGACCTCAAACGGCCGCATGAGTGAAGATGAAGCCCGAAAGAAGTTCTGGCAGATTCTGACAGCGGTGGACTACTGCCATCGACACCACATCGTTCACCGCGACCTAAAAACCGAGAACCTGCTGCTGGATGCCAACATGAATATCAAACTAGCCGGTAGGTTCTCCTGCTTACCGTTTACCGGTACCGTGGTTACTATTATTATTATCAGTTTATTTACCTGCAGGAAGGTGACATACAGCGTGAGGCAGAGTGTTAATTGCTGCTGAATCTAACACCGTCCCTGCTGATTTTGTATTCCGTTCAGTTTTCACCTGAAGAAAGTATTTGCCGCTTTGGGGTTTCCTGAGACGTTCTAATTAAATCACTGTTGTGTTGTCTGTGTGCTAATTAAATGTGAATAATTCACTCATTTTGCCAAGACTAATAACCCCTAGTGGAAATGAATTTAGCACGCCTGCTTTCAGAAAATTTACTGCTTAACTGAAACAAACAGCTAGTTGTCTGTGGAAGAGATGATGTATGAACTCTGGCTCGCTATGAGGCTTGTGATCATCGTGATAGCAGATTACGTAGCGCATCTGATTACAGCGGCCGGATCTCATCACACTGGAATGTAAAACAAACAGTAGCTAAATTGTTTTGCACCTCTGCTTGTCTTGCAGACTTCGGATTTGGAAACTTCTACAATGCAGGAGAGCCTCTGTCTACGTGGTGCGGCAGCCCGCCTTACGCTGCCCCAGAAGTGTTTGAAGGCAAAGAGTATGAAGGGCCTCAGCTGGACATTTGGGTAAGCTTATTTTAGGACTGGATGGATGGATGGATGGATGGATGGATGGATGGATGGATGGATGGATGGATAGATAGAACAAGCAGATTAGTAACATTAACTTTAAAGGTTAGTATATACTCTAAACAATACTATAAACAAACACTTCTAATTTTAAAATCTATAGAAACACTAATTGTATTAAAAGTCAATAAACAGTATTTACACCTTTCAAGGCACCGTGATTTAAAGTAATTAAAGTGGTTTAACCCTTGTGTCGTCCTGCGGGTCAAAATTGACCCGGTTTACAGTTTGAAAATGTGGGAAAAATATATATTTTCACAGTGAAACTTCTGATTTTCAACATTTTTGGGAAATCTTTGAACATTTTTTGGTGGAAAAAAAGAAATGTTAAAAATGTTTCTTAAGAACATTCACATAAAAATCACCCAAAATCCAGCAAATTTTGCTGGATTTTGGTTGATTTTTTTTTTGTGAATGTCCTTAAAGAAAATATTAGAAGTTTTACTGATATATATGTGATCACTTTAGATATTTTTAGGACTTTTTTGGAAGATTTTTACTCAATTTTTGAAAATATTTACAAGAATTTTCTTGCCAAATTTGGGGGATTTTTTAAAAATGAAACTTTTAAGGGAAACTTTTAAGGAATTATTGAAGTTTCCTGTCGTAAACTACATAAGGTCTAAAATCACATTGGATCAGTCCTGTTGTGATCATGACTGCAACCCCCCCGACCACTCAGTGATGAGTTGGACAGGACAGGATAATTGTTAATTGTAATTGATAAGCATTAAAAGTGCTAATAATGGATCAATTTTTTCTTTACAGAGCCTTGGAGTTGTGCTTTACGTTCTCGTCTGTGGCTCTCTTCCATTCGACGGACCCAGCCTTCCTGCGCTCAGACAGAGAGTCACCGAGGGACGATTCAGAATCCCTTTCTTCATGTCCCAAGGTATCCATTATCCAGACAGTTAATCACAATGCTCACTTTTAATTATCTGTCCTGCGTGAAGCCACATCGCGCACAATCAGAGGCTCATTTTTTGTTGTTTTTATATCGTCCAGACTGTGAAAATCTGATCCGCAAGATGCTGGTGGTGGATCCGGCCAAGAGGATCAGCGTGGCCCAGATCAAGCAGCACCGCTGGATGCTGGTGGACCCAACGGCTGCTCACCAGACCCTCAGTCATTCCCTCACAGAGTACAACTCCAACCTGGGCGACTACAGCGAGCCTGTGCTGAACATCATGAACACGCTGGGCATCGACCGCCAGAGAACCATCGAGGTGAATGAACTTTAAATCTGAAGTCTGTCATAGCTGCAGTAAAAATACAGTTTACAGTTTTAGGACTTGAGGTGGGCGGATGTCACTGTAGAGAATTAGTCCTTTGTCATCAGCAGAAACATTATATAGTTCTACCTGACTGTCATTTAGAGAAGTACTTGGACGTGAAAAGCTAATTTAAGCTACAAAGAGAGGAAGAGCTGCATTGAAATTGCCCCTATGATCCACGGAAAGCAAACAAAGTGGCAAAATCACTCATCTCCTTTGCTTCTCCTCAGTCCCTGCAGAGCAGCAGCTACAATCACTTCTCTGCCATCTACTACCTGCTGCTGGAGAGAGTTCGAGAGCATCGTACACAGCAGCTGAGCCGCCAGTGTGGAACCTGGAGCCAGAGACCCAGGAGCACCTCGGACTCCCCCGGCCCAGAGGTCAGCACTCCAGCTGAGTGTAGCAAGCTCAGTTTATTCCTGCTGCAGTCCTCGCCTTGAAATCTAAACTGCTTTGTGCTTCCTTCCAGGTGATCATGGAGTCCACCGACAGTTTCAGATCGACAGCATTTTCACTTCCAGCTAAAAACACTCCTCCTGTGTACTCGGAGGTGGAGTGTGACCAAGGCGGATTGTTCCAGGTAAAACTGTTTGATAAAAAACAGCATTTTTCTTATTTACTAACAGACCGATATGAAATCCTGCTTCCTGCTCTCCCGTCAGTCAGCGGCTAACAGTCTGCCTCCTTCTGTTGCAGCGTGTGGTGTTTCCAGTGGAGGCCAGCCTGAACAGATTGCTCTGGAATCGCTCCATTTCGCCCAACAGCCTGCTGGAGACGAGCATCAGCGAGGAGGTTCGACCCAGAGACCTGGAGGAGGAGGAGGCCACGCAGACTCTGGGGCCTCTGCTTCCTCCCACCACAACTTCCCGCAGACACACTCTGGCTGAGGTCTCTGCCCGTTTCCACCAGTGCAACCCTCCATGTTAGTATCACAAACACATACAATACCTCACGTTCATCTTCATTCTGCCTTCTGCAGAGAATCTAACTCCTGTCCTGTTTCTGCAGGTATTGTAGTCAGTCCCTCTGACGGCGCCTCATCTGACAGCTGTCTGAAGTCCTCATCCAGTCCCGCCCCCACTCTGCAAGCTGCTGTGGGTGAGATGTCAACACTTCTGGCCTCGGGGGCTGAAGGTGGAGCTTTGCTGCCTGCTGGAGCTCCCCTGGCTCTCTCCTCCCACCTCCTGCCCCAGGCCCAGGGCAGCCTGCCCGCCGCCAGCTTCCAGGAGGGTCGCAGGGCCTCAGACACGTCCCTCACACAAGGTACAGGAGCGAAATCACGGAATCGCCTCACTGCATGTCACGTATCTAGTCCGCTATAAACTTTTTTTTTCCTCACACGTACTGTGTCACATTAGAGGATCAAAGGAGTGTTGTATAACACTGTCCCACGCCTTCCCACAGGCCTCAAAGCTTTCCGGCAGCAGCTGAGGAAAAACACTCGCACTAAAGGGCTTCTGGGATTAAATAAGATCAAGGGTCTGACGAGGCAGGTCGTTCCACCGCCCTCCTGCAACCGCGGCAGCCGAGGGTCACTGGGTCCGGCCCTCTCCGAGCACCGCAGCATGTTGGAGGAGGTGCTCCACCAGCAGAGGTGAGACACGCCGAGACATGAAAGCACGGTTATTAAAGGCCTCGTATGAGACTGTGGAGATCAGAAGGGGAGTGAAAGATTGCACTCAGACATGAAACACATTGAGACACAGTGTGACTTATACACACAGAGAATGCATTATCTGATTCTCCCTAGAACTCCAGAACTTGCCTGAAAATCTTCTCTTTTCATGTTTTCTTTAGTATCTAGTGATGTTTATCTGTTCGTCCAGGAGAAGGATGCAGCTAAATTAGCTAAATCCGCACCCTCGTAGAGGCTTGCAGCCCACAGTGAACTGACTTCATGCCTTAAAATCTTCATCTAAATCTTTCAACTTTCAGTTCAAATACCCCAAAGCATTATTGGAGCTGATCATATTTGGAGCCTGTTGAAAACCCAGGGTTAGAGGCTGCAGCTGTGTTGATTTTCTCCAAACTAGGTGTAGATATAGCGTCTGATCTTTCATTTCTGTTTCCCAGGATGCTGCAGATTCAGCACCAGCCGCAGCCTCAGGTCCAAGCCGCTCAGACGGGACCTACCCAGAATCCTCTGCTCTTCCTGGCCCAGCAGCAGTCCCCCTCCCCTCCACCCGCCACAGTGTTTGCTTCCTCCTCCATGTTCGATGCCCCCACCCAACCCGCCCTGCCTCCCCCCCAGCCAGCCTCGGTGGGCCTGCAGCACGGCCCCTGGCAACAAACCCTGGACAGCTCCTGCTCTTCCTCCGGCTGCTCCTCGTCCTCCTCGTCCTGCTACTGCTCCTCTCTTTCCCCGGTGGCCTCGGCCGCCTACCTGCTTGAGGAGCGTCTGCACATCAGCCAGCAGCCTCATCCTTACCCCGGCCTCCAGCAGCAGCAGCAGTCCGCAACACAAGGCGGCTTCCCCATCCTGGCCAAACCGGCGGTGTGGAGCATGAGCTCGGCCTCCGGCGCCGACGCCAACATGCAGGAGTTGTGTCTGGCTGGACAGCAGCAGCTCAGCAGCTGCGTGATGGTGAAGTAAAACGTCAGATTGTTCTCTCAGTGGAGGAAAAATGACTTTGAGCCCAGAAGAAAAAAGAGAGCAGAAGAGAGGAACAAAAAGCAGATGCAAGCAACAAATTTACACGTTAACAACACACATGTGAGAATGTGTCTGCACATGTTGTGTCTGTTTGTGTGTTTGATATCATATAAGCTAAAGACTAAGCAATAACCAAACTCTGGATGAGGCGTTAAATCAGACAGCCAGAGAAGCAATAATGGACTGAAAGACTCTCCTCCAGCTCTCTGACGGACTCGACTTGAATGAAGAGAGAGCCGACATCAGCCGAGACACTTATCTCTCACACGTTTTCATGCTGTCTAAGTTTTTCTTTTTTTTTTTTGAAACATGAAGTCTCCCTCTTCCGCTTTTCTAGTCATGTAAATTCTCGATGTTTTTCACTTGCTTGGACAGAAGACCAAAATTTGTTCTTTTTTTTTTTTTGCATTTTCCCCGACTTTGTTCGCCTTTTTCTAAAGAGACATTTCTCTGTAGCAGTGCAATGAACATTCAGTATAGTGCCCTAAGCTTACAACTGTTCACTGAAGGAGCTGATTTGTATTGAAACTGTGATATATTTGGTTTTTTTTTTCCTGTGCAAGATTATGTTAGCAAATGCTGCTTTTACCTCAAACTGCAAAAAGATTGCTACGTCCTCTTCAGCCAAAACTGAACGAAGATGGTGTAAAGCACAACAGGTACGTCGGTCAGCTGGGTAGCACCTTACACGTGTGGACGCATCGATCCGTGTTCCCTTCGTCTGATGAGCACCTTCTCGTTAGGTGCTTTTACTACCTCCTCAGGCAACAATTTGGAAACTTCAGAAAAACCTATCGTCGGTCCAGATCAGAGGAAAGAGTTGTTTTTTTTCCCTCCATACGGACAGAACAAAGACTGGGAGCAGTGCAATATTTTACATGGAAAGATGAGGCTTTACATAGGACGGTCAAAATTACATGCATATTTGCCTGAGGTTTATGTTGTTTGCCTGTGTTTGACCTTGCTGTGCTAGCTAGCTGACTCGAAAAAGGTACTTGTTATGTAAGACGATAACATGATACTGTAGTGGTTCAGAGGAAAGACTCCAGGCATTTCAAAATGCTGTTTTCTTCCCACAGCGCGTTTGTGGTCCTTTAGCCGAAAAGGAAGAAATTTGGGTTTTACCAAAGAGCGAACAGCACAACGATAAGATATGGTGATCTATCAAAGACACACTACTGACTTTTTCCACTTCGAATGCTGTCTCTAGATGTAGCATGGTGGTTAGCTGCCATTTTCACCAGATCTCCCGAGCTTCTGCTGGGAGAAAAGACTCCCCGCTGCCACCAAATCCCAATGCTACGCGTATTGTCGATATCTCTAGCTGTTACTATCAGGACCATGGTGGTATTCGTTTTTTGTACTTTTCTAGAAAAGAACAATGAAAAAAAGAAAGAAAAAAAATCACAGCATAGCAATACCATATTGTGCAGGAAGTTGAACTTTCTTCTGTTGCCGTAAGCGGCTAGAAATACGTAGGAACGACCTGCAACGAACTGATTTATACGTGCAGGCGATGACGTGTTAGAAAAGCTGCAGGAGATGTGTAATATTTAGTTCTCTCATATCTGTGAAGCATCTTGTAGGGGAGCAGTGTTTTTTCCGAGCCCAGTTCTACTTTGGTAACATGCAGTGTTGATACTTCTGCCCAACTATGTTTTGGTTGATTGCACTCACTACCAACACTTGTGCCTTTATCTGAACAAACAGTCGGTCGGAGTTTTTCCGTCTCTGATCGCTACACTGAAGAAAGAACGGCTCCGTCGGCGGCCGTCCGCTCAGACGCCCCTTTGATATTTTCTTTTAACTTGCTGTTTAAACAGAAGCAAGATTTGCACTTTATTCACATTTCTTATTGCCGATTTTTGTTTTGTTTCTCATGATGAAAACAAAATCACAAAACTATTGAAACACTAAGACTCTTGATGCAAATCTGTAAGATGACCCTTTTGATAATCTTTGGATAATAAGAAGTATGTCATGCTTTTTTTTTTTTCTGATTTGTTACTTGACTGTGTGAGCATGAGCACGTATTAGTGCCAGAGTGTGAGTGTGTGTGTGAGCGTGTGTGTGGAGGAAGGAAAGAAAGAGGAAGGGAAGGAGAAAGAATGTTAGTTCGAGAAAGATTGTTTATTTATGTGGCTATTTATTTAAATAAAGTTCACTTCCTAAACTGTCTGTGGCTCAATTTTCTTTATTAAGATGTTCAGTGGCATGTTTATGTGTCCATACACTGTAAAACAAAATCTAATTTTACAGTATATTTCTGATTTTTTAATTTCGTATAGTAAACTCTATAAAGTTAGAGATGTTATCTGGAAATCAACAACCCTCCAGCTATTTTAAGTGGCAATAATTCCAAATTATATTTATTACTCTACAGAAAACTGTTTTCTTAACCCTTTGATGCATGACGTGTCAAACGTGGCATCAATTGGTTAAATTACATATAAATTTACCTAAAATTACATCAATTATCTATAAATATGAAGCTCTTTATACACCAGTTTCACATTTTTCTTTCTTCAGCGAATTTCGCTGGATTTTTTTTGTGAATGTTCTTAAAGAAAATATTAGACATTTTACTGATATATCTGTAATCACTAGATATTTTCTTGTCAAAGTTGGGGGATTTTTTTTAAATAAAACTTTTCAGGGAATCTTTTAAAGAGTTATTGAAATCTTCTTTCTGAAGGTTTTGCAAATTTTCAGAAATTTGGGGAATTTTTTTGCAGATTTTTTGCCTTTTTTTCAGATAAGGAAACAATATTTTTTGGTGGGTTAAAAATCACACTTTTGAAATCACAGAGCTCCCCTACACACAGAGCCACTATGCATATTTATACTCATAGTGAAGTCTAAAATTCTGCTGGACACAACACTTTCTAAAGCTTTATCTAACCGATGACGAGGCCCACTGATGATGCCCTCACACCTCATGGTAATGCTGTGATGCAGAGTGATAACGATGACGCGTTAGACTCCAATGACCCCCCCGCCAGCTGGTTATTCATAAACCTAAGAATGGACAGGTGTCTGACGTCTGACAGGAGAGGCTCGTGTGTGTGGGAGTGGAGTGACGCAACAGCAAAATGAGACGCCAAACTGTCCAGGAGCCAAGTGAACTCTGCCGCCGCACTCCTCCAGCCTCCGAAGCTCCCTCATTATCCCCACTTAGATGCCATTAAAATTCCTGCAGGACTGAAATGTGTTGATTTGCTGCTCGCTGCATGTACAGATTTACACTGCGGGAGTCACTATGCTTACTCACACATACACATCTACACGTGTGACATATGGCCTGACATTTGGCTTGGCACGACCGTCAGGGGGCCGGAGAGGAGCTCTGTGCATCAATCAGATGTCCAGCTGCTGCAAACATATCAGTCATCAGTGGCCGCCTGCTGCCGACATGACCTCAGTAATTCTGGCTGACCATCTGCAGCATATTTCATGTTTGCAGCGCAGCAGCTCGGGGTGTTTACAGGCGCCTTTACACGTCAAACGATGTAATTGTTTCCAGGTGTAGTTAAGTCACCTTCATCACAGCAGGTCCAAGAAAAGATCTGCAGAGGAAGTAGGTTTCAGGAGGACACTTCGGGTATTGTGCTGAAAGCGGTTCTGTGAACTGTTTGTTTTCCAGATGGAACATTTAGTTTACCAGGAAATCACGCTGCAGGTTTCAGATGTGGACTTTCAAAGATGATTTTTGAAATTAAATCAGAAAGAGTCATTATTTCAAGAGAAGTCATTATTTCCAGAAGCCATCTCATTGTTTTGAGACACAAACCTATTTTGTCAAGAAAGTTTCTCATTGCATTGAAGTGTTAAGACATTAAGGACTCTGTTGTTGTCTTTTTTTTCCCATTTTGAGCTAGTCATTACTGTGCCAATATGTATTTGCAGGACTTTTTGTATCATAGTTGACATTTTTGCTGTTTTCAGGCCTAAAATCAACATGGCTGCCTATAACCAAACACCACATGGCATTTTTAGAGAAAGATTCTTCTAAATATTATATATACAATTGATTAAATTGAAATTGAAAGATGCTTATAAAGATATAGTAAACCTGCTGACATGCGATAAATCCACACTTTACTCACACATTGTTTTATATTAAATAACTCAGAAAGCCTTGGAGTCTGGTCAGTCTTTTCTTCAGGAGGAAATGACATCATGTGGAGCAGGTCATGTGATCTGGAATTAACATACTTCCTTTAGAGGTGTTTTTGTAATGGGGAATTTAGTGGAAAGCAATTTCTCGGACACAGATACAATTTGTTATTTTCCATATAAAATCTGATATACTGGCAAAAAAAACCATCTGTCATGATTTTCTCAACTTAATAAAAAGAACACAATCAAAACATTTTTTGAATCAGCTCATTTTATTATTGTTTAGCTAATTAGAAGGTGGTTGTTATTAAATTTGGACGATTATTTAGTTGACATTTTAGTGATATCCAGTCATTTTTAATGAATAAATAATTCTTTCCATAATGAATAATTATGGAATTTGGAAATACAGGATCATAATGAACATAAAAAACATTAGTTTTTTACTTTTAATAAAAATGTGTGCAAGATATATCCCATGGACTTCAAAAGTACCTCAATTATATATCGACTGTACTATCTATCTATATATTATCTATATGTTTCTATGGGCATCTCTAAGTTTTTATTTTGAGAAAGTGTCTCATTGTTATGAGGAAATATGTTGTTATTTCAAGAAAATTTCTCACGATTTTGAGTAACTAAGTCATTTTCTGAAAGGATATTTCTCAATGTTGTGAGATCAGTAGGTCATTGTTTTTATAAAGCCATTCAGTGGTTCAAGACACCAAGTCATTATTTCAAGAAAGTGTCTCATTCTTTATAGAAAGCTTTCCAATTTTTAAGATATTAAGTAATTATTTTGAAAAGGTTTTTAATCATTTTCAGATGCATTTTTTTAAAGAATGTTTCCATTGTTTTGAGATACTAAGTCATTATTTTGAGAAGGTTTCTCAACATCTTGAGACACTGAGTCATTATTTCTGGATAAATACGACTTTTTTTCCAGAACATTTGTTATTGTTTTGAAATAGTTGTTATTTTGAGATAGTTAAGTCCTTAAGAAGTTTTCTGATTGTTTTGAGAATATTAAGTCATTATTTTGAGATAAATAAGACATTATTTACAGTAGAAATACTTAATCATTCTTTTGAGAAAGGTTTGCAAACTTTTCAGACATCAAGACTAATTCTAAAGGAAGCTTCACATTGCTTTGAGGTGCTAAATCACTATACCAAGAAAGTTTTCTAATATTTATTTTGAGAATGTTTCTTACAATTTTGAGATAATTGTTATTCTGAGATGAGTCAGTCATTCCTTACAAAGTTTGTCTTTGTTTTCAGATAATAATTTCACAATAACTCATTATTGTGAGAAGCTTCTCATTGTTTTGACGGTTGTTATTTTAGGATATTTAGCCATTATTTTAAAGAGGCTTCTCGTTAGAATGATTTATTCCCCTTCACATTGGGACATATGGGCTTCCATACTACCACACTTTAATGCAGTTACATTAGTAAGTGCTTCTTCAGTTAAATCTTATTATTTCCTCTATGATTACAACTGTGTTTTAAAATCCAGGAAGTCATGCTGCAGGTTTCAGCAGTAGACAAAAGGGATTTATGAAGCGAAACCAGGTGTATTGTTCACCTTTGCTGCCTCATTGAACACTGAGATTGCAGCTCTCTGAACAGGCTTTACGAGTACGTTGAAACTGATTGTTTGCATGGGTGTGTAGCAAGAGGTGAAAGTAAAGATCTGATTTAACCTCTGCGTTGTGTTAAGATGTCCTCTTTATTGTCTGGGGCTTTCCAGTCACCTAATAATATCAATAATATTCACAATATTGACTTTCTGATCTTATTTAGAGCCAGTTTATAGAAAAGTAGTTAAGTAGTCACCATTAAAGCTTTGATATTACTCTAAATAAGAAGGTGGTCATTGTTTTATATGTTAAAGGGGCTCTGCGTGAATAAATATATCTTAATTATTTGGGCCAAAAGACTTCTACAAACAGCAAAATGTATCCTATGTTATGAAAGATGATTATGTTACTTAACCAGAGAGGTTTTGTGGAGTCTGTGAGACACAAATAGAAGTAATGTGTTATTTTTTTGTGGCTGACTTATTACAGTCATGAGAATTTCTTAAGTCATGAGTTGAAAACACAATGTTGAGTTTTATAAGCTGTTAAAGAGAAGTTCCCATACAGAGAAAGAGACAGTGTGCTATATATATATATATGTGTCAATAGTGGGGTCAATATATAATTGAGGGACTTTTGAAGTCCATGGGATAAATCGTGCATACATTTTTATTAAAAGTTAAAAAAAAAAAAAGATTTTTTTTTATGTTCATTATGATCATGTCTTCACAAATTCCATAATTATTTATTATGGAAACAATCACTTATTAATGTAAAATGACTGGATGTCATTAAAATGTCAACTAAATAACTGTCCTAATTTAATAGCAACCAACTAGCTAAACAGTAATAAAATAAGCTTATTCAAAAAATTTTTTGATTGTGTTCTTTTTATTAAGTTGAGATAAGGAAGTGTGTTAATTCCAGATCACATGACCTGCTCCACATGATGTCATTTCCTCCTGAAGAAAAGATTGGAAAGACTCCAAGGCTTTCTGAGTTATTTAATATAAAGTGGTGTGGATTTATGGCATGTCAACAGGTTTACAACAATATCTTTAGAAATAACTTTCAGTTTCAATTTTACTCAATTGTATATATAATATTTAGAAGAATCTTTCTGCAAAAATGCCATGTGGTGTTTGGTTATAGGCGGCCATGTTGATTTTAGGCCTGAAAACAGCAGAAATGTCAACTATGATACCTGTCAACTATGTTACAAAAAGTCCCGCAATTATTTATTGACAATGTATTCAAACTGGAAAGCGAATATTTCTTCTTTAAGTTGTCTCTTTGTGCCTCCTTAAACCAATAATTACTTGAAGAATAAAACAAACTTCACACATGCAAGTCAGAGATGCATTTTGCGGTGAAGATTCCAATTATTTTGTTTGTGCCTGATGATTATAGCGGCATGTAAAAACTGAAGAATTGCGGGCCTTGACCTGAGCCTTGCGGAGCTCCATAATGAACGTTATTCCTCAGGCAGCGTTCCGGAAAACAATATACAGAGTTAAAGATGTGATCTAGAACAATTCCAAGCTGTGACTATTGATTGTCAGGGCTTTGTCTACACATGCAGCAATGTCTGATAAATTGACCACACTTACATGCTAGTAATTGCTTATGTGCCCACACTGCCAAGATAATCCGTCCCGCTGTATTTCTACTCGAGGCCTAAGCCCTGCTGACCTGCCCTTGTCTGCGTCTGTATGTTGAGCATCCAGTGGCAGATATATGGATTCTGTTTATAACTCTGCAGGGTTTGTTGTGTGTCTGTGCATGTAAACTGAGCTTGGGGGTGTTGGGATAGTTGTGTCTGGGTCAGGACTCGGTACAACCAGTACAGACTGTCCCTGAGCTCCCAGAGCTACATGACTGGCTGCATGTCTTCACCAGAGCAGCGGAGAGAATTTCAATAACGCTCGGACACGGAATGAGCAACGCTGAAAGAATTACTCAGTTCCTGTACTTACGTAAAAGCAGCAACACAACAAAAGTACTATCTTCAATATGAGCTATATTTGGTATTAATAAGCTCTGTAATGACATGCCATGTTAACATTTGATGCCCTATAATTTCACCATTAGATGGGAGCCAATTTCTGCCAGTGTGATGAACAAAAACAGCCGTAAGCCAAAATAATAACAACTTAGTTTCTCCGAATAATATTTGCCATTATTTCAGGATACTAAGTAATTATTTCCAGAAAGGTTTTTTTTTTTTTTTTTTTTTTATCATAATGTAATGAGATTCTGAGTCGTGTTTTTGAGAAAGTTTCTCATTATTTTGAGATTCGAGTCATTATTTCAAGAAACTTTCCTGCTGATTTCACATACATTACCAGTCAAAGGTTTGGACACACCTTCTCATCTAATGCTTTTTCCTTATTTTCATGACTATTTACATTGTAGATTCTCACTGAAGGCATCAAAACAATGAATGAACACGTATGGAATTATGTAAAAAACAAAAAAGTGTGAAGTAAATCAACACATATTTTATATTTTAGATTATTCTAAAACAGCCACCCTTTACTTTGATTACTGCTTTGCTCATTTTGGCATTCTCTGGATGAACTTCATGAGCTCATCATCTAAAATGGTTTTCCAACAGTCTTGAAGGAGTTCCCAGAGATGCTGAGCACTTATTGGCCCTTTTTCCTTCACTCTGTAGTCCATCTCATCCCGAACCATCTGGATTGGATCCAACTAAATGCATTGGTCCAACAATTTTGAACAAATTCCAAAACAGTGTCACCAGCAAAGCACTGCCACACCATCACACCTCCTCCTCCGTGCTTCACGGTGGGAACCATGCATGTAGAGACCATCCATTCACCTTTTCTGGTCTCACAAAGACACGGCGAGTGGAACCAAAGATCTGAAATTTGGACTCATCAGACCAAAGCACAGATTTCTACTGGTCTAATGTCCGTTCCTTGTGTTTCTTGGCCCAAACAAATCTCTTCTGCTTGTTGCTTTTCCTTAGTAGTGGTTTCTTAGCAGCTATTTGACCATAAAGGCCTGATTGGTTCAGTCTCCTCTGAACAGATGATGCAGAGATGTGTCTGCTACTAGAACTCTGTGTCGCATTTATCTGGGTTCTAATCTTAGGTGCTGTTAACTTGCGATTTCTGAGGCTGGTGACTTGGATGAACTGATCCTCAGCAGCAGAGGAGACTCTTGGTCTTCCTTTCCTGGAGCGGTCCTCATGTGAACCAGTTTGGTCATAGTGCTTGACGGTTTTTGCGACTGTACTTGGGGATACATTCAAAGTTTTTGCAGTCTTCCGGACTGACTGACCTTCAGCTCTTAAAGTAATGATGGACTGTTGTTTCTCTTCACTTAGCTGATTGGTTCCACCATTTCAGGTGACTACCTCGTAAAACTCATCCAGAGAATGCCAAGAGTGTGCAAAGCAGTGATCAAAGCAAAGGGTGGCTATTTTGAAGAATCTAAAATATAAAACATGTTTTGACTTACTTCACACTTTTTTGTTTACTACATAAATCCAAATGTGTTCATTCATAGTTTCGATGCCTTCAGTGAGAATCTACAAAGCAAATAGTCATTAAAAAAACACATTAAATAAGAAGGTGTGTCCAAACTTTTGACTGATAGTGTAAGTGTGACTGACTTGAATTAAACTACTGTACTTCCACCCACAATTTAACAGTGTGGCGCTCATATGTTTTCAATGATTTTCGGACAGCAATTGGGGTCTACTACAACAAGAAATTAGATATATGAGACTTTGGCCTCGCCCTAATCCCTTTTTTGTACAGTACGATCAATGCACTGTTGGTTGTGGCTTTTTCACAGTATTGTACTTGGATATTTGTACTTTCAACGCAGTATAAGAAAAACATCTCCACACAGAGCTGACAGTTAAATGGGACTTTCAAGGCACTTGTGGAAACCACTTTGATGAGCCTTTTCTATCTTTCTTCCACTACTTAATCACACACATATAAACAGAGTGAGAAGAATCCAAAGTTTCACAAACAGGCAGCTCACCGTAAAACATTCAGAGCTTTGAAGAAGTACATCATTTATCAAACGCCACTGACTAAAGAGGTGGCAGGAATCTCTTTGTGTTGGCAAAAGCAGAAGAGACAGAAGACTGGAAAAAAAAAAGAGCGCAGTGGAAAGAAAAGTGTAACTGCCCTAATGTGAAAAATAACTTCCCATTCCGGAGATCTGCTACGGACTAGAGAGGAAGTTAACGTCTGATGACAGAGGGGAAATTCAGACTCATATCAGCCATGAGGACAGTTGCATAAGAAACTATGAAATGCCACACTTACTGTAAACAAAGGGGCCCTGAGGGTGATGTGAGGCAGATACAGCATGACAAATATTCTCATGAAGTCACTGTAGAGGCTGTTGGATCTCCTCCCTCGCTGGTGGATTATGAGACATGAGTGATAAACTGAACACATGCGTCACAGCTGACAACGGAGCTTCTGCCAGGATGAGTCGGAACACCAGAGGATCTGTGGAAGTTGTGGAAGCAAAGTAAATAAAGAGTGTTTGGCATATAAGGACACAGCTGCTCCATAGCATAGTTCACATATATATATATCTGGTAAAAGCAGCAGCAGCTACAAAAAGCTATGAGAGTTATGTCATTTTCTTGATTTTATTATCTAAAGTCTGAGTTATAGGCTGACAGAAGAGGAGCACCACCTACTGCAAACTTCCTCTATAGGAAAACCTTTAAACTCAATGATCTGAAAGTGCAGCGCAAGTTCAGGTTCATGTTTTCGCTTTCCATTTGCTAAAATCAGTTTCAGCTCCTTATTCTCACAACTGAAGCTACTCTTTAAAGTTTTAGAGATGCGCAATGAGTTCAAAGCGTCCATTTGTCCTCATTTCCAGGTGAACGGAACATCTCGCTAAAACATTTTCTTTAATAAAGGACAGTATTGAACGTTGTTGACACTGCACGGCCCTCTGAGACCAATCTGTGATTCCACGCTGTGTAAATAAAACAGACTTGACGAGAGCTGAGGGGATCATGGGAGGAAGCGAAGAACAAAAGGTCAGGAAAGAACACTCCTGTTTGTTTTCGTTAAGATCCTGGACAAGCTGTTAATCACATAGCCTTACGCAGAAACTGGAGTTTTTCAGGTTAACTTTGCTCGCTGTCATGTGGCGAATACTTGACTAAGTTTGTCGCAGGTGTTTTCCACTTTTTCAGGTTATTTGAAGGCTACTTTCTGGTGACAGTGTACATGAATGTTTCTGTACATGACTTAATCTTAATGATTAATAAGTTGGTGATTGTGGAGCTTTGGTGTATCATTTGTGAAGGCAGCGCAGGTTCAGATTGACCTTTAAATCCACCCATAGTTGGATTTAGCTAACGGCTGTAGCTAATCAGCAGGAATGGTGTCGTAAAACCAGATTCAAAGCATGATGTTGTTAAGAGAACCACACCCCAATGCTCTTTTTTATTAACCCCTAAACTTTACACAGATTTATTAAAAATTTCAGTTAAATTTTCTGCAGATGTCATCCTTCAGTCAAATCTGTAAAATTGGTGAATCCTTTATTTTTTTAGATTGTGTTGTAGACTGTAAGCTCCACTTCACAGCAGTAAAAACTCCAGGACAATTTCCAGGGATCTTACAGAGAATATGATCTTGGCAGTGATAAAATAACTGAGCATGCTATCAATGCATCTTTGTTGGAACTTTATCTCTGTGTTCTGGTTCTTGAAAAATAAATGGTCTCAAGGCAAATTCAGGGTTTTTTGAGCTTGCATAAGGCTCCAAGTAGACACTGATGAAGAAAATAGCACACATCTTTTGCTACAGACACCTTCTAGTGTCACTCCTTCATTCAATTTCTAACGGTTATTCACTATTTTTTGTATCTTATGTTATTTGTTACTGTCCATCAGACCCCCTCTTACCTTCTGTTGTCGCACCTTTGCTATTTGCATCCCTTTGACTCAACCACCACTAAGAGTAAAATTTCTTCAACATGCAACACAAGGTGTGAGACCAAATGTGCATTATGTAAGTCTTTGTATGCCCACATGTTTTGTCTTATTCTTGTTAGCAGCTGCACAGACTTTCCGACTTTCTCACACTATGCAAGAATAATGACTCCAATCCGTCGTTTTATTCCGTAAATTGACGCTTCATGAATTGAGAGCAAATGTTATCGTCGTCACAATCACCCCTCCGAGTTTAAAATTAACTAGCAGCTATTACGTCTTCGATGAGGCCTGAGGAACCCAAACTAATTTCCTTCCCCATCTCACGCTCCATTCATAGCTCTAATTTTCCACATAGCAGTCACCCTGCGCGTTGCATTAATGCGCGGCGCTGCCACTGTTCTTGTCACTATGGCGACGCCACCCAGGCCTTTCATACATCAGCACAAGACTGGTGTGGCACTACAGTAAAGAGAGATTAAAGCCAAGCACACACACACACACACACACACACACACACACACACACACACACACACACACACACACACACACACACACACACTCAGAAACACTGTCAGCTGTGAGAGCTATGACGCACGTCGGGCTCTGTTAATATTGTGCAGCAGGCTTTGGTGTCTGTGTGAGCATTCCATTACAGGCATTACATTCCATTACTCGCTCATATTGAGTCCAACCAGCAGCTGTGTGCTGATTTACTGTCTCTCCCAAACACAAACACAACACACAATCGCACATTATTGTCTCCTCACCTTTCAAGTTCTTTTTATAACTCATACATTTTTAGATCTGCACCAAATCCCATGCAACCGACGGTGAACTGACTCAGTTATTGTGTGTGTGACCGAAGCTTCTACAGTATTTCTGCCACAGATCTTCAGTGTGGCCCAACAGGTGTCTGCAGATATGTCAGCAGCTCTTCAGTGTAAATATCGTCATGCTGAAATGCTGAGAAGGTGTGATGATTTCCATGTTCAGCATGTTAGCATGCTTTCACTTGCTAACAAGCACCAAATACAAACTACAGCTGGGGTTGATGAGAATATCATCAGTTTGTATGTATGAGAACCTGCATGTATACTGCATATATCTCATAGCAAGTATACTGTTTGCATGGCATATACAGTTTATAGAAACCATACTATTTATACTGTTTATACCACTATCTCAACCTGTACATTTAGATTATCTATTCTATATTTTACCCACATCTATATATTCATATATTAGTGTGTTCATAGAGCTGTAAACACTAAGTTCATTCTGTTTATACTGTACATGCTGTATATACCATACTGTTTATGATGCACTTAACTGCTGCTTTTGCACTTCTGCTTAGATGCAAAACTGCATTTTGTTGTCTGCCTTGTATAAGTTCAGGCCTTTTGTCTGTTTCTTCTTCCTTTAACCTTGCTACCTGCTCTTGAGTAGTCATGTGATGCTGTAGCGCTTCCCAAATTCCTCAAATTTTGTCCTCCTCAAAAGGGAAATTATATGTATGTGTGTGTGGAAAAGATCTCCGAGCTTGCATTGTGATAAAGGGGATCTTGTTAAACTTACACTGGATGAAATGTACACTGTCCGATGACAATAAAGTTGAATCAAATCAAATATTTTGCAGCTATATGTTCAGCATTCCAAGAATGTGAGAAATTCGGATCACAGGGAATCACCAAAATCATTGCATTTTATCCTTAAGGTGGGTATCTATGTCTTGACTAGAATTCATGGCAACCCATCTATTACTTACTTACTTGCCTCATGGAAGCATGAGAAGAAGGGTCAAGGTATAAATCAAAACTAGTTGTTTGCCAACAGCTAAAAAAAGTCTTGAACAAGAAGAATAAAATACGCAAAAAAGTGGCCATCAACAAGAGAAAAATGGATGTCTTCAGCAATCAGACGCTGTAATTATCTTTTCGTGTTCGCCGGTTTTTTGGTGTCTGGAGCCGAAGACGAAGAAAGAAGTGAAAACACCTGATCATTTACATAAATCGGAAAATGTATTTTCCATCGTCCATGAAGTGCATTAACTCTTTATCGAAAAGATCAAAAACCACCCCAAGTGAGTGGAAAAAGTGTTTTCGAATTTCGATGTTTCCACTAACTTTTTCTAATGTGATGCTTCAATATGTCTACAAAACACATTATGGAAATATAGATATCATCTAGGAAACAAAATATCACGCTGTTTGTTGCTCAGGTACTTATTAGAATTCAGAAAAATGCAGCAGTCTGCTTCCAAACTCTATATCACCATCAAAATTCAATGGTTTAAGTCTCTTGTTGGATCACAAATCGACCAAACAGCATTTGACAGGTAGATTAAAGAAAGGAAATAATTTTCCTACATAGCTGCCTCTAGCTACCACTATGAAAACACATTGTTGTATAACTTGTGTAATTGAAAAACCCACACTTAAATCTCCATGAACTTTTTGGCAGTGTAAAAACCACAAAGGTAACTTCCCTTAGCAGGTGATTGAATACTGCCAGGATCGTAACTTTAACTTTCCACTTCCTCCTACTCCCAGAAAGTACAAAGAGGAGCTACGCCTCAGGGTGCAACAAAACAACAGCATCATGTGCCTTTTTACTGAGCTGCGTCTCTGCATCATGTGATTCACAGCGTTTTTGTGACCTTCTTGCGTAATCTGCTACTTCGGTGTTTGATCTCGTCTCTGCAGGGACTTTAGCAGGCGTCAGAGAAATGATGGAGGAACAGAGAAACAGTGATCACAGCGAGAGTCACAGCGGCTCATTGCACCATGAGGTCGTATCATGACAGAGGAGTGTCAGAAGTTGTGCCTCTGTGGAAACTTGGAGGACTTGAAGTCAGATGGTGGTGCGTCACTGAGCCTCTGACTCCTTGACCTTCGGCTCCTGTTACACGTGGCTCGCAACACCAGAGATGGTCGTACTACCTTGTTGCTATGGGACCACAGGTGTAGAACGTGGGTATCACCAAAGCTTGTCACCTGCAGCCACCAGCTCTGTACTGTTACACAAACAGGCCTGACTGCAGTTACTGAAACTTTAAAGGGGAAACCAAATTTGTACATTGCTGCCAAACTTGAGTATCTTACATCCTAATGACATTGCTCATCCCCAGACAATTCCACCACCAACAGTTTTTAATTTATGTCTGAACTAGTGCTGTCAGACAATTAAAATTTTTAATCAGATTTATCACAGGGTTGCTAGGGATTCATCTTGATTAATTCCAATTAAATATCATTCAGTTTTAATCTATTTTAATAGCCTTTCATATTGCATGAGCTTCTCAAGACAGAAGGGAACATATATATATATATAATATATATATATATATATATATATATATATATATATATATATATATAGAGAGAGAGAGAGAGAGAGAGAGAGCTTGGTTCTGCCATTACCAGATCAACTGCCCATTTGCACATGTGTGATGGTAAGTCTACTTGGACAATCTGCCTGAAATGCGTTGCCAGAGACTTTTCAGGGATTTTGAGTCATTCTGTGCAGCGTTAAAATTTTTTAATCAGATTAATCATGATGATGGATTAATCCGCACTAACACGCTAATTTTGACAGCCCTAGTCTGAACAACTATCGGATTAACTGCCTTTAAATTTGGTTCACACATTCATTATTCTCTTCAGGATGAATTTAATGATCTTTTAGCTTTCTAGCTTTGTCCAAGAATTAAAATCTAAAGTAAATTCATATCTTTGTTCCTAAACACGTAAGACATTTCAAAAATAGCTAAAAACATCTGAAAAGATGGAGTAATGTAGGTCCAAACTATGATGTTACAATGTTTTTCCTCATTCTTGAGTTCAAGAATTTTTGGGTGAGTCAAAAATGATAGCTTGATGACACACTGGAGCCACACTTCACCCCCTGACCTTTCCCACTAACATTATAATGTTATAAAAACTAGTGTGCATTAGCGTCATTGATTCTCCCACTTGACTGCGAGGCACTACATCTACTACAGTTACTACAGATTCAAGCAATTCCTTTGTCGAGAAAAATGCATCTTCCCCAGATGCCGGAACTTGCAGAACAGCTCCATTTCCTTAATTAAATATCCTACAAATAATGAGATGGAAAAGAACGTTCATTCTTAACATAATAATAATAGTAATGCATCTCCATCTGATGACATTTTCATTTAGTGCTAATTAGCAAACAGTACACCAGTAGCTTGTTAGCATTGTCATTATGAGCATGTTAGCTGCTTTTAGCACTTAGCTTAATAAACGCTGCAAAGCCTCACAGAGCTGCAAGCACCACTGATGACTCTCAGTCTTCTCTCCAAGCACACTGTTCACAATCCACAGTCATGATTTGCACATGAAATACATTATAAAACCCATGACATCTGGCGGTGGCTGCAGTATTACTAGAACGGATGCCTTGTGTACCTCTCTATATGCATTTCTCCCCAATGAGTGCTTCAAGAGAAGGTAAATTTCTGTTACATTTAACCTCTCATCCAAGAAGCTTCCTCAGTTCTAACCGAGGTGTTTATTTTCACCCACAACTCACATGGCAGTCACATATAAGAAAAGACTTTAAAACTGTATTAGTCTAGGAAATAACGGTCCATGCCTCAAGGCGTAAATGGTTGTGAATCTGCCTAGGAAGGGACTAAGGACTGCATTATAAGTGCCTGATAAGTGGTGTCGTAGACCTCTTTTATTTCTAGGTGGTTGTTCCAGTTGAACATGCATGGCTTCCTTTACTTGTCTGTTACTAGAATGTTGCCATCCTCAAAGTATTGTCCCTTATTCTTTAAATGCAGGTGAGCTGCTGAATCTTGTCCTAAGGATCTGGCTCTTGTAGTGTATTATTTTTTGGATGTGATGTGCTAAAAGTAAAAGATGATATAATTATGACAAATAGTGCTATAAGTCTGAAGAGTTAAAACATATGTTTAAAATACATAATGATGAATGTTCTAGTAATGATTGATGTTTGATGGTATGGTGTGTATCTGTGGAGGACACACAAACACACACATGCACAGCTGGAAAATCACAAAGTATAACCTGTGACTTTGGTGTGAAGATGCATGCTTTTAGAAAATGATATGTGGTGTACTCAAAATAAAATGGTGTAAACTTAAAGTAATAGAATTTGTGAAAGAGGTACATCAGAAACTTAACAATACATGAAGGTATAACATGCATGAAATCGGTTGCAAAATGATAACCTTGTAAGTGTACAGGAGACTGAAGCAAACGTTTCAACATGTCTGAGCTTGTTCTCTGTAAAACATGACCTAGTGATAACCTAACGTCCTCTGTAAAGAGAGATCTAGGGGTGAAATATGATAACCTGACGTCATGATCTGACCAATAGATCTAGAAAAGTATAATGGTGTCAGAACTGTCCCTCCTATCATACACCCTACAGGCCTGGAGAAATGACCAACTCTCACCGCATAAGACGATACACACCTCAGTATCTCTGTTTTTCTTGGGGTGTTAATCACTGCTAAGAACTACTGGATTATTGTCAACATTAAATCCTGCTGCCTCCGAATACTGACTTTTTCTGGTGATTTTGTTTTTGAAGATCTTTAACATTTGAACACAGTCAAGTCTTAGACTCTGACCCATGATTTGGGACTTGACTTCACTCTCAGGTGCACAACACAGAACAAATACCCGGGACTCCCCATCAGTTGTTTCGAATTGAGAAGCCTCATGGGTGGAACCTAAAATAAGTCCATTTGCCTTTTACTGAAGCACTTAGAATTACCGTGACCTGGATCTCCACAGACATTTCCTCCAAATTCCACCTCGGTTATTGCCTTTTTTTTAGATTTCAGATCTCCAGAAGTATTTAAATTTCAGCTCTGAACACACACTGGAATGCATCCTCATACCTCACATGACTGTGTGTGTGTGTGTGTGTGTGTGTGTGTGTGTGTGTGTGTGTGTGTGTGTGTGTGTGTGTGTGTGTGTGTGTGTGTGTGTGTGTGTGTGCGTGTGTGTTAGTCAGGATAAACAGAGGCAGCTGAGACGTGATGTAATGTTGCATCTTTGTGCTTTCCTGGCTTCTACTGTAACAATGTTAATAACAGAACAATGAGCATTCGTCTGCTCCAATACAAACATGCAAACACAACCTGCGACAATTTCCCGCAGGTTACCGGCCAGAATAACCGCCTCGTGCTCTCTCGTCTCGGCTTGTTTTTCTGTGTCACCTTTCCCTGTCCGTCCGTCTGTCACCTCCTCGGGCTGCAGTGGACACATGAAGTCATCAGCCTGCACTGACGTCAGCGACTCCAGCTCCACAATGCAGCCAACAGTCTGCAAGACGTTTATAAGGCTGCCTTTCATTTCTCAGAACTGTGGGGTTATACAAGATTGCAGAGATCTTGTGCATGTTTGTGTGTGCGACAGAGTGTGTGTGAGCTTCTCTAAGTGGGTCATGTGTGTTTGCACAACCGGACGGAGGGCAGGGAAGTGGGCTGAGTGTGGGGGCCAAGGGTTGCCATTAGTAGAGCTGATTGTTTGAGACAAGAAGCAATATTTTGTTCCAGCCCAGCAGTCATGAAGGTCCGTTCGAATTTGTCGAGGTGATTAACAGTTTCGGCTGAGCGCTTCGCACCTCTTTGCTCGTCTTTTTTCATTCTGTCCCGTTCGTCCACCGCTCCATGCTGTGTGTCACGCACTCAGATCCTCTCAGGCTCGATTGTCTGACACTCTCCGCCTTGCTGTGTCTTTGTCAATTCACCAAAGCCAGCCCACACTTCCAAGCTGCTCAGTTATTTCCCATCCCTGTTGCACGAAGTTATTGCATGACCTCAAGTCAAAAGACAGGAAGAAGCACTTTGTTCGAAAGGAAGTGAGCGCATATCCTGTTGACGTCACGGTCTTGTGTTCACTTTGCCGTTTCACTGAGTGGAAAAAATGACACGCTAGTTTACTACTCCGCTGGACAAACACCTGATTGGAAAGTGCCGGGCCCCTAAACAAAGGAAGACGAGGAAGTTGGTGAATGAATCAGGAAGTTTGTTCACAATTTCCACTGAAGTTCTTCTCCGTAGCTTGTAGGAAAACCCATTGGCTTGTGAAAATGCAGGGCCGGCAGCAGCTCTCAGGGGGTATCGAGCGGGAAAACCCTTTTCACTCAGTGACAGTCTGGAGGCATTGACGTAAGACATGAGAAAAAAAAACAGATGGGAGAACGGGGGCTCCCAAAATGGAAAAAGCTCCTGAGTCAGAACAATAATAAGCATCTCTCCCATCATCTGGGACAAACAACATAGGCTCCCTGAAATATTTATTTATATGCACACACGCACACATTTCTTACAGCCATTTCTCTGCAATTTTAACATTTGCTGCATGAAATCAAACACACACTTCACAATCTGCCACGTAGCTGCTACCGAACACACTGATAGAGACGTGTGTTTAATAGCAGCTCGGTGTGAGAGCCGACACATGCTGCAGAGTGATCTCACTCTCACAATATATCATTCTTATGGACTCCCGTGTCTGAGACGTGTTTGTGAAAGCAGAGACTGCTGGAGTTACGTAAGCCGCCGGTACGCGAGGTCACTGATAGCCGGTGACACAGAACGAAGTTACTGACAAACTTCAAGAGCCACCGGAGCCATTAGTGCTGCTCCTTCAAATGTCAGTATGTTGGGGTCAACAGCAGCAATAAAGAAACACATCATCTGCTGGGAAGCTTCTCACCCTCTGCCTTCAGTTGTCTATTTTTAATGCCATAAAGTCCTGAGATTTTCCTTCCCTTCTGTTACTGCAGGAGGTAGTATAATTAAAATAACTTATTTTAAAGCTGGGGTAGGCAGTTTTGGGTTGTTGCTTAGTTAGTCATCAGTGGGCATAAATTCATGAATAAACTTTAAGCATTCTGAGAGAAAACTACACTTCTGCACCTCCTCTGTGGGGTTTGAACCCTCTGTGAAGCCAGATGCGAGCACTGACTTTAGCTTGACCATTTTTGCACATTTGAAGCACACATATGGCTGCAGACGCACACAGGAATGATGCTCTGATGCTTTTTTTCCAAGTGAGGGAACAGGATATTTGTAGAATGCACAATCCACTTGAAATTCATATGTAGCAGTCGCTTTCTATCGCGGGGGTTAGGTTCCAGAACCCTCCGCGATAGTCAAGTAAATTATTTTAAAATGTACATATATTTTAAGGCTTTACAAACCCTCCCCACACTCTTATAAACCTTACAAACCACCGCATAGCAACACTATGCACAGCGATTAGACATCAATGTCAAATGGACAAGGTGAAGGCGAGATGCTAAACACATGCTATACATGGGAGACCAAAGAGACTGATGCTACGGTCACTGAGCTGATGTGAGATTGAAAAGATAGAGTGCTGTCGAGGATGACACCCAGACTCTTAACCTGGCGGGAGGGTGAAATGTTGAGAGAAAAGCTACTGGTTTTGGATAAAGTGGATTTAGTGTCAATGAGAACCTCAGTTTTATTACTGTTTAATTTAAGGACATTTCGGGCGAACCAGGTTTTTATCTCAGCGGTGCAATCAGTGAGGGAGGTGGCGGGAGAGTGGACAAGGTTTTACTGCTGAGGTAGAGCTGGGTGTCATCGACGTAGCAGCAGTGAAAATGAATGTTAAATTTGCAGAAGATATTGCCAAGGGGAAGGAGGTAAATGATGGAGAGGAGGGGCCCCAGGACAGAGCCCTGGGGCACGCCTGTGGCTGTTCTATGGTTGTAGCCGTAATACAAGGTCACCATCAGCATTACATGGAACGCATTAAAAAGTAAACACAGCACAACAGTCACTGCTCTCTTATTGCGTTTGACTGCAGAGATGTAGGGCAACAGCACGTTTTATTTTATTTATTGTTCTATATGTTCACATTTTTGCAGAGACTTCAGAAAGCAAACATCACTGGACTGCAGATCTCTTTGCAATTGAACAAGATGATCCAGGCATCTGAATAAGACTAAAATGCATATTGTCAATATAATATAATGAGGGAGTCACACAATAGCAATGGTTGGAGATAATCTGTTAAAAAGCATTTTATTCTGAAGCATGGTGACCCTCAGATGAAGAGCTGCTGCTACATTACCCGACAAGCCAGACTGGCTCACATAGACACTGGTAACGCTGGCCCCTTTGCATGTCATGAAGTATTGAAAAGCCGGAGCCACCGCTGACCTGAACTCTGCGTTTCGTAACAGAAAAGCCCGGCCGTCCCCTGAGAAACACCTACACACAGCCTGGAGAGCAGCGTCTGTCTGGACGAGCTGACAGGGCAGCACAGTCTGACTCACAGCAGCTCTACACTCCGTCTAATGCACCACCTCGGCCTTTCACTGCACATCAGCATCAAACTCTTCTCAGAGGCGTGCTGCTGTCTGTGTGGCTTCTGTGTGCCACTGATCTGCTGCACTTGTGCTTCTCTGCCCCAGTAATCTTCTTCTTTAGATGCTCGGCGCACTCCGAAAAATGTTAGATGAGAGGCAAGAAGAAAGTGCTGTACGTGTACTCACTGGCCTCTTTTTCTTTTCTTTTTTTTCTTTTACATCTCTAGATTCTGGTCTGACAGGCAGCTGATGGGTGTGTTTAACCTCAGAGAATGTGACTGTGCAGGTTTGTATGTGCATGACTGCACCTTCCTTCTGCTTTACAAAGATGTTATTCTTATCGGTCACCACCAGGGCCAGAGCTGACTAAAGACGAAGGCACAACAAGAGAATAGTTCATCCATCCATTATCTATAGATCCTCATTAGGGACACAGGGGGGCTGGAGTCTATTCCAGCTGATTTAGGGTAAAGGCAGGGGACACCCTGGACAGGTCACCAGTCTATCACAGGGAAAACACTCGCATTCACACCTATGGACAATTTAGAATCACCATTTAACATCAGCATGTTTTTGGATTGTGGGAGGAAGCCGGAGAACCTGGTGAAAACCCACACATGCACAGGGAGAACATGCAAACTCCCCAAAGAAGGATCCCAGGCCCAGGCAGGGACACGAACCAGAGACATTCTAGCTCCAAGGCGATGATGCTAACCACCGAACTACTGTGCAGCCTCAACAGAAAAGTCATTTTTGCAAAGAAATCATGAGACAAATTGTCATACACATGTAGTTTCTGGTAAAATTTTGAATTACCAAAAAGACTGTGCGTTTTTCTGGTGTGAATATTTTTATTACTCCACCAAGAAACATGGCAGAGTTATGTGACAATCGGTGTCTGTCTGTCTGTAACGGAATAACGTATTTGGATGAAATTTCCAGTGAAGGTCAGAAATGACACAAGGACCACTTCTTTAGATTTTGGCAGTGATGCGGCCTATAGTCTGGATCCACGGATTTTTTTAAGGATTTCTATATCATGAGATAGCGGTGCAGAGTCACTGTAACCATGACAACAAGTGAACACTGTCAGCTGCCTGCTGACGATCACATGATTGTGATCCTACCAGAAATTGACCGCTTATCAGTCGGAAATGATACAAGGAACAGTTGATTAAAATGTGGGGGTGTTTCTGAGTGCCATCAATTCCCGCTGCCTGCTACATATTTAGGTCACGTGATTCAGTATCCGTACATAACATACACATGCAGAACGCACACCTGTACTCGGTGCAAGGTCATTTTGTTTGTGGGAACATCTACATTACATGACACTATTTTATCTTAAAGTGATTTCTGATCATCAATAACTAATACAAAAATGTTGCATTTCTACAAAAATATGCTGCATTTCACCCTTGGTGGAGTACTGCACTCTCTGAATACTTTTCTAGTGTTTTTAATTTGACGGCACAGCGTCCGTACTTTGCAGCTTCACTTGAATGAATTGCAAAACAAGTTGGAACACTTCCAAGGGATTCTTAAGAGTAATGCAACACTGCCGCTTTCTTACATTATCAGTAGATGTTCTCATTTTATAGTTATTTTTGTTTTTCTACAGAAAATCCACCAATTTTGCCTACATCACCCTAAACACATCTATGAAAAATCTGTTTTAAAACACGGAATTTTAACTTCAAATAGTTTTATTGCAGAAGTCAAAAGATCAGACAAGTGAAACTGCTGATTTCTACACAAATATAATCTGTAGTGCAAATCTCCAAATAAATCAAGTTTTATTGCCTAAATTTAGTTGCAGCCAGGGTCAACAATAATCGTCCTTATTCACTGTGCAGTTTGTATTCTGTAGAACCACTGTAATTTCAATGTCAATGCAGCTAGCTAGTGTTTATATAGAGCTGATTTAAAGGCCTAAACAATGAGAAAGGCGGTCTATTAATAAGGCACTCATCTCATAAATCATGACATATTTCTCTCTCATACATGACAGCACAGATCTTGGACAATATATCAGCAGTAATATTGTACATACTGGTCTGGATTTATTTCTTTTAAAGTTACTATTAGATTTGGACACACATTGATGAGATTAGTGGATGTTTTTTCATTTTTTAGAACGCTTACATGTAAATAGATGCCATACATATGGATACTGGCATGTGCGATGATCCTGTGAGGAAGCTTTGGACTATTTTCAATGGAAAACGTTGGCTTCGACGTTGTTTAGTTCCATCTGTGGTTTGAGAACGCCGTATGTTTCCCTGAGTACAGTATGTGTCTCTGTGTTGTGATTTAATTTGTGGGGGAACATCCAGTTCTAACAAAGTTACTTGCAAATTGGCATCAAATAATCACCACCGATTACTTACTCAAAACAAGTCATTACTAAAAAGCACTTAGATGCTCCATTGTGGTTGAAGCCACCAACAAAATGGGTCACACAGTTTCCAGCTGTGACCAGGAGGTTCCTGGATTTAGGCTCTTTATCAGCAGCTGAAGTTGCCACACTAAGTTCAAGGTGGTGAGTTTTGAGAATGTTGTCAAGTTTGGCACATTTAAAGGACATGTAACCTCACACTGCTGTGATTAAAATGGATGTAGCATTGGATTGCTTTACTTCTTTTGCATCTAATCTTGGTTTAGTTGGAGCTGTGAACTTTAAGCACAATACCATCACAGTTCATTCGCTCATTATTTGGCTGTTATTCATTTTCTAATTTAGATATTTTTGATCAAGCAAAATTCAGAAAAAATGAAATATCTGCTGGATGTTTTCAAATGATTCAGATCTGACTGTGGCCAGGTGAGGCGACACAGAGATTTATTGTATGTTTCCAGTGTTGTTCAGGTTGAACTGACAGCTGTGGAGCTTGTGGGTCAATGTATAACTGAGGGACTTTTGAAGTCCATGGAATATATCTTGTATACATTTTTATTAGAAGTAAAAAAAAAAAAAAAACTATATACTTTAATATGGTAACAATCACTTATGAATAAAAATGACTGGATATCACCAAATGGTCAACTAATAATTGACCCTTGCAATGATTTAATTTTACTATTTCTTTGAGGCACAAATGTCCTGTAATACCCATAGAGCCTTATATATGAGGGCTCTAGTGATTACTATATTTACAGTATAGTGACGAAGTTTCTCCTGCATAGATTCAATTCCGTGGCCTCCAAAGAGGTTCAAGGAAGCACTAAAGGAAATCAGGGAGAATCGAACCAGTTTTGTTGTTTGGGGTGTCATTAGACATTTTTGTCAATCAAATGGTGAGAAATATCAAGAAAATCCACAGATTGCTGTCAGATGATGTCACCCAGACTCATATTAACATATTTTTAGTTGCCATGAGGTACACTGGTATCCATATAGAGGCTAATTCTCTTTTCCTGCATTCAGCAAATGTACCGAACATCCCTTCAAACATCCAAACTGTCAAAGAAAAAAGATAATTACTGGCTGTAATACTGAATTTCTACACACTACCAGCAGTGCGTTACTATAACTGCCTGACAGTCTGCAGCATTCACACAGAGTGGCATAATTATAGGCTGTATATAAAACAGTCTACGACATTTCTGTCACTTTCTGAACAAAGTACAACTATAACGGCACAATGGCTTCTCAAAGATGCTGAATGCTCCAAGGAAACGGTGATGCACATAAAGTTACGCTGCGGTTGTCATCAGCTATACAGGACTGTGATGCTCTGCAGTCGTTTCATCACTATGGAAGCTGACAGCTGCAGTCTCATTATAGTTTATATTCACATAAAGTTCTGCAGTGTGCTGAAATAACCCGGTGAGCCTTTGCATTGCAGTCGTTCAGTTTGCTCTTCGGGATCCGTGCACTAAGACACAGATCAGAGCTCAAACAGAGACGTGAGCATTCGACATCCAGCCTCTCCACAAACAATAAACACTCTTTGGCAAAGGACACAACTGTAAACTGTATCCCTCCCAATAAAGTGCAAAGGTTAGTTCCAAACTGCTGCGTTCCCCCTGAGGGGCCTGAGAGTGACGCACGAGAGAAATCAGAGCGAACAGCTGTTCTGCCCTCCATTCGTTTGACTCTTTTCTGTCTCTAATTCGGTGATTCCAGCACTCTTCTGTCAAATCTGTATACATTCCAGCCACGTCTGAGCCTGTTAAAATTACTTCTCTTTTACTTTCTCTTTCCTTGAGAAGCTGCCAGCGAGCAGCGTGATAGAATCGTGACGCACGGCGGAGATGAGAGACGGCAGGGGCAGGGGTCTCCATCGGTTGGTTTGATGACATGCTCGTGATTTATGAGTTTTGACGGAGGAATGACGCAAAATGAGAAAGTTAAAACCAGAACGTGTTCTTTTCCTCTCAGCTGCGTCCTGCTCCCACTTCACAGTCCTTAATAAAAACCCTGTGATTCCTCACAATGTTCGCTATTGTGCTGTGTTCCTGTTGGCTAAAGAGGCATTTCCTATCAGGAATCAACCCCAGGATCCCCTGGTCACCTTTTCTGGCTTTTTCAGCAGAAAATCGTCCGTGTTGCTCATAGATTCGTTTGACCTTCACCAGGTCCTGCTACAGAAAAGCATTACTCACTGCACATGAAATCTGATTGTGTCATGTTCCTCTGAAAGGAGTTTTGCAAGTTTTGTTGATGTGTGAAACTTGTCTCACTTTCCCTCCTAAATTAGATTACATAAATATGTAGCTCTGTGTACGTGCCAGATGTGGTCTCACTGGAGCATGGAAAGAAGATACAGATAAGAAATGTAGGTAAATGGGTCAGAAATGTTCCATGATCTAGTCCATATCTAAATTATAATCACATACTCTAGATAGATAAGCAAAGACAAGCAGTCTGGGCATCAGCGGATGTCTGTGGTTGATTCAAAAACAAACGACAAGACTTGTTTTTAAATTCTAAACATAAAATGAACACTTTCTTTGTGTACAGAATAGAATATACTATAGATAGTATATGTAGATAGATATGTAGGTACAAGTAGACAGACCTATGAAGTTCTTTTTCTTGTCATTTATATGTAACAGAGTCAATTACAAAGCAGCAACATGTATAAAAATGTACAGAAACAATATTATTATTATAATTATTCAAAAGTAAATAGTTTCAGTCAGTTGTGTTAGATCACCAGTGTCAATATGCACAACATTTAAGATTCTGTAGCAACATGGTGCGTTTCACATAGACAATGAATGGGATGCGTGAAATCTAGTGGACACGTACCTTTACACCCAGTCACATTACTGTGGAGGCAACTTCTGATACTTTAAGCTGCGTGAAATGATTTAGGGACAGATTTTCCTAATTTCAGTGACAATATTGGTCCAAAATCAAAGAACACTGTCCCCAAAAACCATAAACACCTTTCTCAATGTCCCATCTATTACCTAAAAACTAAAATTTTCAGAAAAATAAAACTTTACTGCGATAATGAAACTCACTGGTAATGAATTTAATCTGAGTTTTGACTAAACGTTAACAAGAGCTAAAGATTTATTTGGTTGCTTCCAGTTGTTTGAAGGAGTTTTTCTTCTAAGTTTATTGAATTCCTGCAGCATCAAGCAGCAGCAGGATCCATATGAAAGAGAATTAAATGTGTTTTTGTACATGGAACAACAACAGTAACTTTATTAATTACTGAAAATTAAAAATGATCCTCGGCATGGAGAGAGGATCGATCAGGTTCTAACAGAAAGGTGCTTTTCTTCTCTTCACACAGGTGAGCAGAGTTACAGTGGAAAAGCTGCAGTGAAATCATTTGTTCCACAGCTGAATCTTGAACTTCATCACAGCTGTCGGGATGTTTTTTATTTTCCTGACAGTAACATAGCAGTCAGATTATCATCACACACTGACAAGAGCTTTCAGTCTTTAGAAATAAATGAGGCTGTCAGTTATTTGGACAGTTTCATAAGCTGAAATTATCACATTGTGATTTGTTTCACGTCACTTGATGTACTGTCCAGAACGTACCGCGCCTCTATGTATTTGTGGTTTGTTTGTCCGATTTAAGCCGTGAAGAGCATCAACACAAAGGTGACCTATCATTGAGGAACAGAATGCGTCATTTTGACGGATTGATGCGATGTCATTAATCGCACGTCTGAAAAGGGTTTTTGTGAGTGATTCTATCAAACAAAAAGAGAAAATTTTTCTTCTTGGTCTGTGAATAGGATCATTCTTCGGGATTAAAAGGTTGAAAATTACTACATCCTTTATGGCCTCTTATATAAAGCCTCTTAACTTTTTACAATTTCTTCAAAGACTCTGTTTAAAATGGTTCTTTTTGTGTCTTAAAATGAGTCCTCAGGGTTCGACTATCAACCGGAATTTAGATGAACCAGTGAATTTTACAAAAATCTCCATCCAGAGCAGGAAAAACGTCACAGACTCCATCTGGAACTCATTCCTTCTTTTCTTGAAGATTTTTATTTCTCAGAATTTGTTTACAATCTGCTGCTTTGATGTGCTCCCTCGCGGCTTTTAAAGCATTTTTCTTCATACGGTACAAAGAAACCTGCAGGGTCGTCGCTGCAGAACACACAGTTTGTTGTTGGGACTGTTGGGACGGCGGTGTGGCTCGCTGGAGATGGTGCATTCTTCATCGTTAAACACTGAACTGTGCTATTTCCAACCCTATTGATTTCCCAGAGAGGAATCTCAATGATAATAGCTCAGAGGTGGAAGCGTTTGCAGTGCTGACGCAAGTGTAACTTTCTAGGCGAGGGGTGGTGACTGCAGGTGCCGTGACCCAATGACTCCACTCCAGTGGGTTAGATAATGGTGGCCGGGAGGTGTGATGGGCTGCACCAGCAGGCCTGTTACCGACACCGAGCGTACCGAGGGACCAGAGGCCCGAGTCTAACCGGGTGACATAACCGAAGGCAACAGCCCCGGTGACGAAGGTCCTCCGTCACTGCCAGTAGCTGTGCACTGGCTCAGAAACTGATGGCCTTCAATTTGTGCCACTTAGACAGAGACATGTCATTCACACCACACTGTGCTTTATGTGTGTGTGTGTGTGTGTGTGTGTGTGTGTGTGTGTGTGTGTGTGTGTGTGTGTGTGTGTGTGTGTGTGTGTGTGTCAGGCGAGTGTTGACAGGCACATCGATTACGTCTTTCCTGTGGATCTCAGCATCCTTCATCTGAGTTCAAACACACCAAACAGAAAGCAGACACCATCGCTTTTCTAATAACTGCACAATCCTTCACCTGAAGTGTTGGAAATTCAAGGGAGCAAAACATCCTGAATATATCATTATACACCGCCTGTCCAAAAAAAAGTTGGCACCTGGATTTAACTAAGCAAATAAGTAAGAGTCTTCCACTGGATAATTACTGCAGTGATGATTACGTTTCAGCTGCAACAACTTATTTAACCCTAGATGATGCAGTGAGGAGCTCCTCCTTTCTTAAACAACCATGTCGTAGGATGTTAATCTGTTTCAGAAGGGTCAAATTACTGGCCTATATCAAGCAAAGGAAACAACTAAGGAGATGAAGCTACTACAATCAGGTTAAGAACCATCCAAGACATTATTAAAACCTGAAGGATAGTGGAGAACCTTCATCTACGAGGAACAAATATGGTCTGATGAGTCCAGATTTACCCTGTTCCAAAGTGATGGGGGCATCAGGGTAAGAAGAGAGATGGATGAAGATATGAACTCATCATGGCTAATGTCTACCAGCCTGTGGGGGTTAGAGTTATGATCTGGGGTTGGTCAGGTTCAGCAACGTTATGTTCCCAAAGAATGAGGTCAGCTGACTACCTGAAGATACTGAATGACCAGGTCTTTCCATCAGTTTTCTTCCCTAATGGCATGGAGATGTTCCAAGATGACGATGCCAGGATTCATGGAGCTCACATTGTGACTGAGTGGATCAGGAAGGATGAGACGTCATTTTCACACATGGATTGACCTCCACAGAGTCCAGACCTCAGAACCACTGAGAATCTTTAGGATATCCGGGAGAAGACTTTGTGCAGCAGTCCGACTCTCCCATCATCAATATAAGATCTTGGTGAAAAATTAATGCATCTGCTGTGACTTTGCAGAAGCTTAACGAAACAATGCCACAGTGAACGTGTGCCATGCTCAAAGCTAAAGGTGGTCCAACAAAAGTCAACTTTTTTTTTGGACAGCAGTGTATGTGACCCTTCCTGTGTAAATAAGTGACTCAGCAAATCTGCAGCTGTAAAAAGACAGAGACCTTGAAACCAGCGCTGCTGTGTTTTAGCTAAAGGCTACAATTTTCTAATTAGCACTAAAATTAATCTTAATTCTGAGGACGGTGGGAATGTCATTAGTTTGGCTGGTAATTAGCAGTAATTTGTCCAAAGTATTGGGCAAATTAAAAGTTTGACCAGACGACGGAAATGAATCAAAAGTTAAGAATTCACCAAAGTAATCAGAAATTTTTCTCAAGGTTTCATTGTAATCCATCTGATAGTTGTTCAGACACAATGTTCTGCACAAAAACCCACAAATGTCAGATTCATGGCACCACCACACTGCCTAAAGAGGGTAGGAGAGGCTAACGTGAAGGATAATCAGCCTATTTTAGAAAAGAGAACAGAGGAAAAGCCTGGAGATTAGGAAAGAATAAAACAACACTTATCTCAGCCAGGATCCACAGAGGTGGGAGAGTGAAGACAATCCAGACCCGCTGCTGGGATCAGCTCACAGTCTGCAGTTTCTGATGAACTGGAAACTTTCACACATCCTGACTTTCAAAACTACTACTACTCCATTTACTTTCATGCATCATAGTTTGAAGCAGAGATGACTAGAAGCTGAAATAATCTTCCTGGAATCTCCTTTTTCCCTCTCCGTTGTCCTGCATGCTTCCATTGTTAGCAGCAGCTCAGCTAACAGGTGTGTTTCCTTTATCACCTCACTTCCTCCTTTGCTTTCCTGCCAGGTCAGGAAAAAAAATGATTTTCTGTCTGTTTTCTTTTCCTTTCTGCTACAACAGAGCCATGCTGCCAATGTTGTACATATTTTTACACCAGTGTCCAGTACAGAATACAGTGCTGTGCAAAAGTTTATGCACTAAAAGTAAAATGGGGATGTTTTCAAAAATAATGGCATGAATAACTTGTATTTGTTAGTTAATGTTATACGAACAGAAAAACACATCAACATTTGGTGGGACCATGGTTTTCCTTTAACAATACCTGACAGGTGGGTTGTTCTGAGCATCTTAGAGAATCTGCCACAGTTCTTTAGGGCTTTTCTCACCGTCTCCTGTCTTTTCATGTAACCCCACACTGACTCAAAAATGTCACATCAGGCCTCTGTGGAGGCCACACCATCTGTTGCAGGACTCCTTAATCTTCTTGTGGCTGAAGATTCAGGTTCTTTATGAATGTAAGAGTAATCAGATTCCTTCCTGGTGGCACCGTGCAATGAAAAATTATCTAAGCATCAATAGTCAAGTGTCATTTGCACATACTGATAAATATTGTGCTTACATACTGTTTACATCAGTATGGATATATACAGATGTTAACTGCATAATTCCAATAATCATTATGCATGTGTGAAAATGTGTTTCCTGTAAAATGAATAGTGTCCCACAAAACAGTGTTAGTTTTTGTTCACCCCATTAATATACACGAGGGGACGAATATTACAAAGCTTTGTAAGTGTTGAATTTATGGTAAAGTTGTTGTATTTGTTTGCATTAGATTTCACAGGTGTACTTTATAAAGTGGCCACTGAGTGTCTGTGCGTACGCTGTTAGTGTTAACCCAATAAAACACCCAGACGAGTAATTTGCGGAGCAGACTGGGAGCATGTGTTCACAATCTGTGGCTGAGACGGAGCTGTGTGTTCATGCAGCTGCTTTGACACTGTTTGAACAGCGGCTATGTGATCTTGTAAAGTAGTCAGTCTGCATGAGGGTCAGGATCAGCGGTTTTTGTGGCCTGATGGGTGACGAATAAATGAGGGAGGTAGAAAGGTAAGAAAGAACAGGATAGAAAATATAGAGATAAAAACCGCTGTTGACATGTTAAAGCGATGGGAAAACCAAATGTGGTGTGTCAAAAATGGAAAAACCTGTGTGAAGGTTATTTGAATTATGTTATTTTTAGTTGCTGAAAAATGTGGATATAGTCTACCAGACAAAACTTTGGACACACCTTCTCATTTAATGCTTTTTCTTCATTTTCATGGCTATTTACATTGTAGATTCTCACTGAAGGCATCAAAACTATGAATGAACACACATGGAATTATGTAGTACACAAATATTTTAGATTCTTCAAAATAGCTACCCTGTGCTTTCATTATTGCTTTGAACACTCTTGGCATTCTCTGGATGAGCTTCATGAGGTCGTCACCTGAAGTGGTTTTCCAACAGTCTTGAAGGAGTTCCCAGACATGCTGAGCACTTGTTGGTCCTTTTGCCTTCACTCTGAGGTCTGCTGGTCCCAACCCCATTAAAAAGGCAAGAAATTCCACAAAGGAACCTTGACAAGTAAAACCTGTGAAGTGAAAACCATTTCAGGTTCTACCTCATGAAGCTCATCGAAAGCAAGCCAAGAGTGTACAAAGCAGTGATCAAAGTAAAGGGTGGCAATTTTGAAGAACCCTAAAATATAAAACCTGTTTTGACTTGTTTCACGCTTTATCATTTGCTACATAATTCCATATGTGTTCATTAATAGTTTTGATGCCTTCAGTGAGAATCTACAATCTAAACAGTCATGAAAAGGTGTGTCCAAATTTTTGACTGCTAGTTTATATATACATAAACTGGAACTAGCAGAATTATGCATTCATGAATGTGCATCTGTTTGCTCATGCTAACGGCAGTACATACATGACCTCTTTTTATTTAACAGAACTAACAATATGTGACACGCCTGGTGGACTGCTGTGTGAGAACACTTGTGTAAAATTATTCTGCATCCATGGTCAGTTTGTGTCCAGTTAGCCTTTGATTTGATTTACTGTGTGGATTGAATGTCTGCATATCTTTGGATTATGCTCGTGTTTTCACGCTTTCACTTAAACAGTAAATGGCAGGAATGTGATCTTTAACCAGTTTTAGTCATCTGCCTCATTCGAAGTTATGTGATTGTGCACGTGACTATACTGTGTGCAACTAAAACCAGTTAGAGCCTCTCAGTGAGTCTTAAGACTGCAGTCGTTTTTTTTCTTTTCTGTCCTCAGTGTGGAGAGTATAAATGATATTTGCAGGGTGTGAATTCCTGTTCTGGGTTCTAAAAATGTGCAGGTGTGAGTCAGTGATTGCTCCCAGCTTGATAGGCTCCTGTCTGATGACAACCCACGACATAAAAAAACAGGACGGTGTTGATGTGGTGCAGAGGAATCACTTATTTCCTGTGGGCTAGTTTTCCAAATCTCACCTTTAACTAACGCATGTGTTTCTTTTCTTTTCTTCACCTCTCTTTCATGAATGATCTCTGTCGCTGCACTGTTTTTACTATTAAACTATCCTCCACATTCTGATCTCATTCTCAGATCTTCTCAAGCTCAGACACCTTCAGACTTTCACATCTTCAGACACACTCAGAAGGAAACCTCTCAACAGGAAACAAAGGAATACACCTATGATGGCTCTGTTCATTTTGTGCAGTTTTCAGTGGTGGGCTGCCTGTTGAGGCATGAGGCTGGTATTGATCGTGTCATACAAACTTCTAGCAATAGCATGAACAGACATGTTTCCCAAAATGTGACACGATGCCTTGCTAATACGAGGAAAGTGACCATAAATTCTTTGAACTGTTGTGTGCAATGATTGTGTATTGATTCAAAATCTTTTTGACTCGTCACCTTTTAACCCTCGTGTCGTCCTGAGGGTCAAAATTGACCCGTTTCAAAGTTTGAAGATGTGGAAAAAATATAAATATTTTCACAGTGAAACTTCTGATGTTCACATTTTCAACATTTTTGAAAAATCTTTGAACATTTTTTTGGGGAAAAAAGAAAAAAAATCAACCAAAATCCAGGAAATTTCGCTGGATTTTGGTTGATTTTTATGTTAATGTTCTTAAAGAAAATATTACAAGTTTGACTGATATATATGTATATTTTTAGGATTTTTTTGGAAGCTTTTTTCAAATTTTTTTGTTTGTTTTTAAATTACAAGAATTTTCTTGCCAAATTTGAGGGATTTTTCTAAAACTTTTAAGATAAGCTTTTAAGGAATTATTGGAATTTTCTTCTTGAAGGTTTTGCAAATTTTCAGAAATTTGGGGAATTTTGTTGCAGAATTTTTTTTTTTTTTTTTTTTTCTGACAAGGAAATGATATTTTTTTGGTGTCCGTAAATGAGGACAACAGGAGGGTTACAATAAACTATTAGCTATTAACTATTAGCTGCAAGCAGTTCAATAAAGTGTTTATTTGGATAATTTTTGCAGCACTGAAGAACTATTTTGGATTTTGTTATTCAACAGAAAAAGCTAAATTATTTAAAGGTCAAAAGCTGCAAACATAATCATCCCATGACATCCCTCCTCTGGTCATCCAAACTTCCAGCACACGGGAATAAATCTCTGAGAAATAAATTATGTGTGTACTCCACAGACTTCCTGTGTGTCCTACAAAAAGTGTCTCATCATCCTCAATTCATTTAAACTCACGCAAGCCCTCCTCTGCTTGCAATGTGACATTAAATCAACTCCTCCCAAACCCTGCTCAGTGTTTTCAGAGCTGCTGGCCTGAGGCAAATAATTAACCTCTAATTCCGCAATTATTCTCCGTAGGCAAAGGAAGCATTGAAAGGCCGACATGACCCGGAGTGGACGTGCGTCATACTTAATTTCCAAACTGTTTTTTTTGTGGCCGGTAGCACACTGGCAGTGTTTTAGTGCCACTTTGGATGACCTGCAGATTCTGAACACGGTTTCATTTTCTCATTACGTCAAGAAGCAGCCAGACGTGAGCAGCTCTCCGTCCAAACTAAACAGGCCTGAACGCCGTCCAAATGAGAAAATATTAGATTGTGTTTACCTCTTTAGGCAGTAATGGCTCATTAGACCATTACAGATTATAGTGATCCGGAATAAGGCAACACAATGCTTTTATTCACTGTGGAGACACTGTGTGCTGTTTATTATGAAGACGGCAAAACAAGAGTGAACCACTTTCAGCAAAACTTGGTTTAGTTTAATCCATGAAGGACGCAGATTTATGAAGTGCATGTAGAGCTACAGTGAAACACGAATGTGTAATATCACGAGTTGACTGTTTTGCCAGATTGCAGGGGTGAAACTTTCATGACTGCTGCAGAAAAGTTAAAGAATTTTGAGCTTTTTGATTAAAAAACAGCTGGGTCAATATATAATTTAGGGACTTTTGAAATCCATGGGATATATCTTGCAAAAATGTCAACTATGATACAAAAAGTCCTGTAATTATATACTGCCCCAGCTGCATGCCTGGAAGCAGTGATAGAACCATGACGCCGCAGCTGAAAGACACTAAAACTGTCTGCAAATCTACTTTAAATAGGAGCTTTTTAATATGTGCAACTCCTTTCCTCTTCTACTTCACCTAAAATTCTGCTTTATTGCTGCTTCGGAAGGCTTTTCTCGAGTATTTCCCTCAAGAGGCGACTTAATGTGACCCACAAAGTTTCTGAAAATCTGCATGTTATGAGCACAATCTGCTGCTAATGACCGAAAGAGACCAGCGTCATCCTGGGATATTACCTCTTCCTGCTGATGATGACAGATCGGACGAGGCTGCGATGTGCAGAGGACGTCGGTGGGGCACGGTGTGATGTGATGTCGGTGTGCTTTTCCATCTGCTGCTATGCTGCTTGTGCTATGACGGTGCCCCTGTTTAATAATGAAGCTGCTGGTTACAGTTTCCAGCGATTGTCGCCTCCATGTGAAGCCAATATTCAGTGACACTGGAGCTGTTCTTTGAAACGCTGTGATGAATTCTTGAAAACAAGTCAAAAGAAGTTGTCTCTGAGCCCTCATGAAGCCATTTTTGGAGGATAATGTTTCTCTAATTTTATGTTGAGGCAGGAGGTTGGGAGAAATTATGAGGCACACAGGAAGCATTCAGCACTGTAAAGCAATGAACTCTCAGCTTGAAATAACTTTTTCCAAAAGGGTCCAATATGTTGCAAAATCATTCTCCATCTCTTTGTGATCATTTTGCATCAGACAGTCGTCCTTTGTGTCGTTTTCTCTCTGTTAGCATCGTTTGGTGTTAATTTTGCATCTCTTTTTAGTCGGTGAAATCTCCTTGTGATCAGTTTGCATCTCTTTCTGGTCATTTTGTGTCTCTTTGCAGCCATCTTCACTCTCTTCATGGACATTTTGTGTCATTTTATAGCTGTTTGCTTCTCTTTGCAGTACTTTTGCATCTTTTTATGCTCAAGTTGTAGCTCTTTGTGGTAATTATGCATCTAGCAATGGTCCTTTTGTGTCTCCAAGTAGTAATTTTCCTTCTGTTTGCCTTGGGTTTGCATCTATTTATCTTTATTGTGCATCTCTTTTTAGTTAATTCTGTCTTTTTCTGGTCATTTCGCATCACTTTATAGTCAGTTTGAGTCCCTTAATGGTTGCTTTGTGTCTCTTTGGTGTCAGTTAATTGATTTTCCCACAAGAAAATCAATCAGCCAGCATACTCCTTTGGGCCCTTGTTTCAGTAATTCACCCATTCAGTCAAGGAAGCTTAAGAAGTTTCATACAATCTTCAAAAACTGGTTTAAAATCAGTAAGGTGGCAAAATGAAACATAAAAAGCAAATCACAGAATCCTTTTGCTAAACACAGTGTATAATATATATCTATATAAATACCAATCAAATAGTATTATGAGGCCATTACTCATCTTACATGTCAGCATCTTTTATTTTCTAAATCAAGAAATCATCATTAAGTTACATATTATGCATTTCTATGACTAAAAATGTTTAAATGTTTGGAATATTTTGGCAGTTTTGCCTCTTTATTCCGTTTTTTATGCAAAGCTGCATTGAACTCGTGGCGGCACATTGTGTTGAGTATGAAGATACACAAGTATCATTACTGACAGAAGGCAGCCTGAAGGAGCTCGAAGCTATAAACTCGTGAGGAATGAGGAACTGAATATACAAAGAACTTATCAGGTCACAGTGTACCACAAACACTTTGTGCATGGACTGAATGTGTCCCTGCAGTGTGTCGTTTCTGCCTCCCTCTGGTCTGAAGACGAACTACACACATCTGACACAAAGCCAAGAATCAAATGAGTCGGATTCCACTTCCACTGCTTCTTGCTAACTGAAAATCACAGAATCTATCAACCCGAATATCGTTTATTTAAAAAGCAGTTGAACTCTTGCAGACTATGTCACTAAAAATCCATTTCTGCTGAACCACTAAACCAACGCTGGTTTCAGATTTGTTGTGATATCTTGCACACACACGCCTTAAACTCAGATTTAAGATAAACAGAGAGACTTCCCCGCATTCAGCAGATGAATGTAAAATCAGGCTTTTTGTGTCAGACTCTGAAAAGTGAAGAAGCAACAAATCCTAAACTTAAACTCCAAATTGTCTGTTGTGAAGTTGTAACAGACGGCATCACATCTATCCTGGCTTCTCCACTGGCTCCCTGTTGGTTTGAGAATCGATTTTAAGACTTCACTGATCATTTTTAAAGCTCGCCAGGGTCTTGCCTAAAGCTACATTTCTGATCTGCTGACTTCTCACAGCCTTGGATCCTCAGCTGGATCCTTCTGGTCTGTTCAAAAGTCGAGGCTTAAATCTAAGGGTGCCCCCCTCGACTTTGGAACAACCTGCCTGACGAGATAAGGCTTGAAGAGTCACTAACTTCTTTAAAACCACTTCTTAAAACCTACTTTTATAGACTTGCTTTTATTTGAAGTTTACCTTTAGCTTTATTTTTAAGTTTTAGTGTTTCATTCTGTATTGTTTCCTGTTTACTTTAGATGTTCTCTCTGGTTTTATTTTACTTTTAGCTACAAGGTTCTTTGGTGTGATGTCATCTCTAATTCTTTAGTTCTTTAATTTTTTGACTTTTAACTTTTAACCATCAATTTTATTCTTTAATTTTCACACTGCCTAGTTCCTTTGCTTGATTTGATTACTAATCTAGCTAATTATTCATTTCATTTACTGTCATTTTTACTATTTATTTTGTCTCCTATATCTTGCTTGATATAGATAAATATTAAATGAAGTTGTGTTTTATGGCATGACAATAAGCTTGTGAAGATTTACTAACATACAGTAGTTATGACCTGGCCTAAATGGCCACAGCAAAATGAGAGACACATAAAGTATAACAATTAAAGCTTATTTTTGTTAACTTAAATCAAGCCAAATTAAAGCTAAAATACTGTGGGGTTGTGAGAATCAGTAAGTGGTATTTGAGTGTCCAACACAGCTCTGACCCATTATGTGCTGTGGTGCCTGGGATCAGGATGTTGGCAGTGGATCCTTTAGGCCTCAGCAGATCAGGCTTGTTCCAGAGAATTCCTCAATCGGATTGAGATCTGGGGAGTTTTTGTTGTGTTTCTCAAGCTGTTTCTGGGTAGTTTTTGCAGTTCTGAGCAGCTGCTGGTTAAGAAATGATGGGGTGTTCTTGGTCTGCAGTAATGTTTAAGTGGCTGGTAGGCGTCAAAGTAGCATCCATATCAATGCCAGGGTCAAAGGTTGTATCAGCGTTCACTTCATCTGTCGGTGGTTTTGAAGTTGATCAGTTCAGAAATCTTTTCTGCAACCACAGCAGGGGTCGGACTTTTCATGTCAAAGTGCGCAAGATATTCCTGCAATTTAAAATCCTTCCTGTTTGTCTGGAGTTATCAAGTTTTCCTGGTTTGACATTTTCAGCTGGTGAATGCAGTAACAGTTTTTAAAAGCATTCCACTTACATTTCTGTAAGATGATCAAATAGGGGGAAAGCTTTAAAGCATTTCTACAACCAAGCTAGAAATATAGATTTTTTTGTATCATTATTTCACTTTGTTAGAACTAAATGCAACAATGCAACTCTGCCAGAGACACTTGGAGATTCAGGTTACAGTCTTCAACACTGTAAACAGACTTTGTTAAATTGGTGGAATTCCCCTTTAATCTCCAACATGACGACATTTAAGTAAGACAGTGCAGTTAATCCACATCAGACACTTTTTGTTCAGCGTTCTCTGTGAACTATTACACAGCTGCAGGGCCAAATAAAAGCTATCAACGCAATAAAACAGACTCTTGAGTTTATTTTTCTGCAACAATTGTAGACCAAAGAAGACTGTTGCATCTAGTAGAACATAGAGCCGTTGCCTGATTTGATATTTTCAGCCACTAGATGGAGGCTTTTATCTACCTGCCTTTACTGAGCAGCAGAACATCATCAAAGGCACATGCAGCCTAAAATATTGAGTCAAAACGATTATAGGAAATTCACAAAACATAACAAGCTGCTGAACATCTACAGAGAGCCGAGACGAGGCCAGAGCTGTAAAGCAGCAAATTTTCAGTTAGAAGACTTGTCTGTGTATTTTACCGGACACGCCAGAGAGCGCTAAGCCTTGTAAATATTAAAGACCCCCTCTGGTGAAAATCAATATTTTTATCTCAGTAAATGTCCACATGGTGTTTTTTGATATATATATTTTATGAACTCAAAGAGATGGACTTTCACTTTATCACTGTTCCTAAAGAAAAAAATGTTTTCATCCTCATTTCACAGCCTTCATTTGTTCTTACAGCGAAATATGAAGCTCAGGTTGTCTGAAATTATATACAGACATCCGATTAGTCACTGCCTTAACATAGAAAGACTCAAAGTCACAGAGGAAGACCTGAGAAAGCTCCAGAAGAATGTCTACATCTGATACTAAAATCCAATCAGAAAGAGTCAGTAAATGGAATTTAAGACATTATTCAGCATGAAGAGCTACAAAGTAAATACAGTGCTAAACACATGTAAGTTATCAATCACAATCATTAAATTACATAGTATGATATTGGACAGATTAACTGTTTTATGAATATGTTTTTCTATTTTGTTCTTACTGTCAATAAAGTTCATGACACGTCATCAACAAGAAGGTGTTTACATTGTTAAAAATGAGAATTTAAAAAAAGAAATGGTTAAAAATTTCCTAAAACGGCAAATAGTAAATGAATTAAAGATTACTGGCAGTGTGACAGCAGTTGTTGTCAAAGGATTTGTTGACAAAGATAAAAAATAACTTATCGATAACTTATAGGAGGTCATTCATACCATCTGCTGTAAGACTGTAGAACATCAGCATCACTGTCTGATGTTTACATAAACCAGACTTATACCATATCATCATCTCAAACCAGAATAAAATTTACAGAACACTTATTGCACTGCTGCATTTTGCACTTTTACTCTTATTTTACAAGCCACTTTATATTGCTGTTCATCTACAGCAGGGGTGGGCAAACTTTTTGGCTCAGGGGCCACATTGAGTTTTGAAATTCTACAGATGGGCCAGGCCAGCATCAGATGGATGGAAACTGTGCAAACTAATATGAATTACATGTTAAAGACATCACTGACAAAGTAAAGAATACTCACATTCAGTTTCAATGGGAACAGTGTTGTTGGTGTCCCCCCCTTCTTTCAAAAGCTCCCCTTCGGAGAAAGGCTAGCTAGCCTCTGCTATTTTGAATGCTAGCAAATAACTTGCCTTCGTGCTTGACTCTTGAATCGTAGTTTGTCGAAGAAAGTATTTTCCCGAGTCTGTAAACTGGCTGCTAACCTCTGAGCCGTAGCTGTCCGTTCTTGTGCTGACTGGTTGCTAGCATAGTTAGCATGCGTCGTGGAAAAGTGTCGGCTGATATTGTATTCTTTAAAAACCGCAACGGTGTCATTGCAAATGAGACATACAGCCTTTGAACAGACTTTAGCGAAAAAAAATATTTAGTAGTCCACTCCTTCTGAAACACTCGAAACTCACTATCGACTTTTCTTTGATCCACTCCTTGTTTACAGCAGCTCAATGCAGTCGCAAAGTAGAAGAAGAAGAGAGAATAAACCAACAAAGGCCACTTGTGTCTGGAGTGCGCCATCTAGTGGCGTCAACAGAAACGCCGGGTTCTGCAGGAGAAGGCCAAATGAATGTGGTCTTTACTGTAATTTCGTCAATTCTAATATTGACCAAATTATTTCGCGGGCCGGATTGAAAAGCCCAACGCCCATGCCTGATCTACAGTGTGTTAATACTGTATCCATTCATTTTCATTCTCATCCTTGTACATATTATTCCTATAATTATTATTATTGGGCCAATATGTAATTGCAGGACTTTTTGTATCACAGTTCACATTTTTGCTGTTTTCAGACCTATAACCAAACACTACATGGCATTTTTACAGAAATATTCTTCTAAATATTATATATACAATTGAGTAAATTGAAATTGAAAGTTATTTATAAAGATATTGTAGTAAACCTGTTGACTACTTTATATTAAATAACTCAGAAAGCCTTGGCGTCTTGCCAGTCTTTTCTTCAGGAGGAAATGACATCATGTGGAGCAGGTCATGTGATCTGGAATTAACACACTTCCTTGAGAGGTGTTTTTGTAATGGGGAACTTAATGGAAAGTGATTTCTCAGACACAGATACAATTTGTTATTTTCCATATAAAATTTGATATATTGCCAAAAAAGAAATATCTGTCATGATTATCTCAACTTAAGATAAAGAACACAATAATAATAATTAATAAAAAGATCAGAATCAGAACAATTTCTGAATAAACTCATTTTATTATTGTTTAGCTAATTAGAAGGTGGTTGTTATTAAATTCAGACGGTTATTTAGTTGACATTTTAGTGATATCCAGTCATCTTTTATTAATAAGTGATTGTTTTCATAATAAATAATTATGGAATTTGTAAAGACATGATCACATTGAACATAAAAAGACTCGCCTGTCTTTCATTGCCTCAGGTGTTCCAGGCCTGGAACACCTTTTTAAAGGTTTCAGGAGGAACCAAGTGTGGGTGAGGAGAGGGTGAGTAGTAATCTCTCCAGGTGATGAAATAAATACATTGCTTGATGAGGATGTTGGTAGTCATTTATAGGAAATAGATATTTAGTTTTAATGTTTGTTATTACAGTTGAAAGTAAAGATATATTGGATTTTTGTGAATTTCTTGCGTTTGATTATTTTTGGTTAACCCTAATGTTGGAAGGGCTGAGGGGCTGATTAGAGGCTGCTGATAAAAGGCTGGCAGTTGAGTGAGAGTGAGGGCAGAGGGAAGGAGTGCCACAACACACCAGTTAACCACCTTGCTTTGGGGTATTTTTTTTTGGTAATGTGAAAGTTGGTGAATAAAGACCCAGTTGGTGCACCTTATCTCGCCTCAAGCCTCCTGCTTTATCCAGCCACAAAACGGTCATCCTCGCACAGACTATATACAAAACATGCATTTTAATGAGCACTAAAAGTATCAGAAACTTGCTGCAAACCAAATTTAGAACAGCAGTGTTAAATAGGTTAATGGAAGTGACTCCTGGTCTTGTGTCTGACCTGTTTTATTCTAACTGAGCTGAATCAGGAGTCCACAAAAGGTCATTTCCACCACAGAAAAGCACAAGCATTACTAATAACGGCAGCTCTGTAGTATTCAAGTGTCCCTGTGATTCACGTCGGTGTTACAGTGAACCAATATAAGACTGTTTAGACATACAGTTTATGATCAGGGCCCTAAAACTGAAGCAGCTAAATGGAATCCAGCCATAATGTATTTGTATTATTGCCATCTGTGATCTTCTTACTGTGACCTGTGACTTTGTGCTCTGCAGGCTGAAAAGATTAGTTGATAACCGATTATCTGGCAATTTAAAAATGAATCTGCAGCTTATTTTGAAAATGAATTGACAATTTTAGGATAAGAAAATTTCTAAATGCTCTAGCCCCATGTCCTTAGGATACAGACACACAAAGGTAGATTAATTGGAATATGGATTAAACATAAATAGTTAGAGCAGAATTGCGTTCTTACCTGTATTTTGGCATTTTATGGACCAAAAGAAACAAAGACTGAGAAAACAACTGACAGCTTGACTGACTGATCATTAGTTGCAGAGCTGGTTGGATTTTCACTATGATGAAACATATTTATTTAACGTCATTTAGCATTTTGACACACTGGACAAAGAATCACATCAGTTCATCAATAACTTCATAGATAAATCGCCTATTGATCAGGTTGCAATAACGTATTTTTTGGCATTTATTTTGGATCTATTAGCAAAATTTATTTAAAATGCGCCACAAAGGAAATAAATCCGGGTTTCTGACCCAAACATAATTAAAGCTGCAAGCAGCGTTGGACGGGTCCTCGCATCCGTGCTGGTCGGCGAATCCACGCACGTCCACCAGGTGGCGCTGCGACCGTGAGTGCGTGTCGGCCTACGGATGCGACGAGGGCCGGACTCTGATCACGCGTGCAAAATTTCAGGCCGATTGGAGCATGTTCAGGCTACTTATAGAGCTTTTCCTGTCGATCCACCGGGTGGCGGTGTGACCGAGAGTGTATATTGGCCTATGGATGTGATGAGGGTCGGACTCTGATCACACATATAAAAGTTCAGGCCGATCGGAAGATGTACAGGCTAGTTATAGAGCATTTCCTGTCCATCCACCAGGTGGCGCTGCGGCCGAGAGTGTATATCGGACGACGGATGTGATCAGGGTTGGA
>CM049576.1:31491779-31601771 GCA_027123335.1 Amphiprion clarkii
GCCAGTTGACCTAATGACCATTTTTTGCAACATTGTAGGGGGCGCTATGGAGCCATTTTGCCACACACATGCGCAACTCCCATAAAATATCAAATTTTTCGCCAGTCCTGATGAGCATGCCAAGTTTGACGCATTTTGGGGTATGATAAGGCCGCCAAAAATGCAATTCAAAAGTCCGTAAAATAACAATAAATAATTCCTTGCATTCCAATAGGGTCTTCGCACCATTCGGTGCTCGGACCCTAATAAATAATTCCTTGCATTCCAATAGGGTCTTCGCACCTTTGGTGCTCGGACCCTAACAAGATAACACCGGAGTTTTGGTGGAAATATTAGCGCCCAGCAGCGTCGATAGATGTTCCAACAGGTTGCTCCTCATTTATTTTATATTAAATCGGTCGCTCCAGCGGTGCAGGAAACGAGCTGATTCACTGTAAACTCCCTTAAAAGCCAAATTCGTCGAGCTCCAGTTAAAGAGCAGCAGACTCACCTGTCAGGATAGAACACGGATGGAACTGATATTTCTCCTTTTCTTCCTCCAGCCAGAACTCACAGACTCATCAGCTTTTCTCCCACAGTCCGCAGTGTCAAGACCTCATTAAATGAAATGTCCACTAATCAGTACAATCACAGTGTGGGAAGTTTTCTGCGCTGTAGAAGAATCGACCAATCAGAGACCTGCACCTGCACAGTCCAGGTAGCATAAAGGACAGAAGAGGCATTCATACCTGCAGCACAACAAGGAAAGAAAACGGGGTGGAGCACACAATAACAAAACCTTTGTTGTGAAATAATGGAGAAGAATTAAATGTTTAAAGGGCAACATCCAGGTCCAAACAAAACATCAGTAACTACATTTGTAGGGCCTTTTTTGTTGTTGTTGAATTTGTTAGTTAAAATGATACAAAAGGAGGAACCATCAGATGAGTCTTTTGGTTTGCATTGCATTTTTGAAGGGGAAAAAAACGTGATCAGTGGACTGGTTGTGATTTTGATCCAATGTAAAAATTCGACAGCAAAGCAGGGTTTCTTTATTATGGTTCTGTAATTCATCTGCACTGTACATCAGCTTTAACCCTGGTGTCGTCCTGCGGGTCAAAACTGACCCGTTTTAAAGTTTGAAAATGTGTGGAAAAATATTTTCACAGTGAAACTTCTGATGCCCACATTTTCAACATTTTGGGGAATTTTTTGAACATTTTTTTGGTGGAAAAAAAGAAATGTTAAAAATGTTTCTTAAGAACATTCACAAAAAAATCAACCAACATCCAGCGAATTTCGCTGGATTTTGGTAATTTTTTTTTGTGAATGTTCTTAAAGAAAATATTAGAAGATTTACTGATATATATGGAATCACTTTAGATATTTGTAGGATTTTTTGAAAATATGGCTTCATGCCATCACACATGCTGGTAAGATGATCAATCCTTCATATTTTTCTGTAAGTTTACCATATTAGTTATTACAGGATAACTTAGCACATATTTGTTTATACCGATGCATATTCATCTATTTTTCAGCTCTTATATTATTTATTATCTGTATTTAATCAGAGCAGAAATCCCTCATTTCAACGCTACGAGATGTAAAGTGTTGCATCACGATTCGATTTATTTAGATGCACAAGTAACAAGTTCTGTCCCTTCAGGGAATGTATTAAAGAGAGTGAAGACTGGCTGCACACAATCCACGTTGTTTGACGTAGCTGAACAATTACACAAGTTTTGTGTATGTTCTTTCTGAAAGTGTTGACAGAAATTACTCTGGATCTCATCTGTGTTCTGAAAAGAACTGAATAACTAAGTATGTGTTTGGTATAACAGGAATAACCAGTCAGTGTGTGTAGATTTTTTTTAGATGAAAAGTAAAAAACAATAAAGATACACGAAATCAGTCTTGTTAAGTAAAAAGTTTAAATTTAATGAGGTGAAAGTCATTTCCACAAATCAAGAAAAAACAAGCTGTCACAGCGTCAGAACTGGGTACCTTTCAGTTAGTCCTAGAACAGATCTTGGATGGTACAAACTTAAAAAAAAAAAAGATGGTCGTGGATATGGGGAACAAGGGTAAAGTAGTCATGGCTTGTGGTTCAGAATCGTCCTGAACGCTCTCTGTCTCTGGAGCGACGTCTCTCGTGGTCACGGCCGCCTCCTCGTCCTCTGTCCCTCGAGCGAGATCGCCTCTCTCTCGACCGAGACCGAGACCTGTGGCGGCTGTGGACGGGAGGAAGGAGTTATGAATTATTACAAAACAGCTGCACATTTAGGTGTATCCAAGTTCCTGAAGGCGTTGTCTGTACCTCTTCCTACGACGCCCGTAGAGCTCTCTCCTCAGCTCACGTGAAATGGGTTTCAGATGCATGAAGTTGCAGAAGCCACCACGAGTGCACTCCCTGTGGAGATAGCAGCTCAAATAAGTCAGAAAAATAGGGCAGCATGGAAGAAAAGTCACATCTGAAATGCCACAGTGTCAGGAGCAAACTCTAGTTTCACTGAAGAGCTACAACAGTAACCAGTGACTTTGAATTAAAAGCTTTTGGGTAAACTCTGTAAATCACTAAAGAGATGATATGGGTCAGTATATAAGTGAGGGACTTTTGAAGTCCATGGGATAAATCTTGCATACATTTTTATTAAAAGTAAATAATGTTTTTTTTTTTTTTATGTTGATCATGATCATGTCTTGACAAATTCCACATTTACTATGGAAACAATCATTTGCTAATTAAAAATGACTGGATATCACTAAAATGTCAACTAAATAACCATCCCAATTTAATAACAACCACCTTTTAATTAGCTAAACAATAATAAAATGAGCTGATTCAAAATAGTTTTGATTGTGTTCTTATTATTAAGTTGAGATAATCATGATAGATATTTCCTTTTTGGCAATATATCAAATTTTGTATGAAAAATAACAAATTGCATCTGTGTCTGAGAAATCACTTTCCACTAAGTTCCTCATTCCAAAAACATCTCTCCAGGAAGTGTGTTAATTCCAGATCACATGACCTGCTCCACATGATGTCATTTCCTCCTGAACAAAAGACTGGCCAGACTCCAAGGCTTTCTGACTTATTTCCTATAAAGTAGTGTGTGAGTCAAGTGTCAACAGGTTTACTACAATATCTTTATAAATAACTTTACATTTCAATTTTACTCAATTGTATATGCAATATTTTAGAAGAATCTTTCTGTAAAAATGCCATGTGGTGTTTGGTTATAGGCGGCCATGTTGATTTTAGGCCTGAAAACAGCAAAAATGTCAACTATGATACAGAAAGTCCCACAATTATATATTGACCCATAAAACTTATTTGAACCAAAGTTTAAATTGGGATTTTCTGGGATAGGTTCAAATGATCTTTTTGTGCTTTTCTATGAAGCACGTTCAAAGGAGATACAAAAAAAAATACTGTGCAAGTGATACAAAGTAAGATTATATATCAGAAAAAAAACCCGTCTTCACTACCACCACAGAAGTGTCATTTTTTAAGGAAACACCAAATTGCATTACATGAAAGACAGAATGAACTGTTCTATTCTGTCACAGCACTCACCCCATCTCATACTGGCGACAGCAGGCTTCTCTAAAGTCTGTGACAGGAGAGAGCTCAGCATGGATGGGCTGTCCATTAAACCACCGGTTATTCAGGTCTATCACGGCCTTCTCAGCATCCTCTTCATAACGGAACTACGAGAGACAGTCGAGACAGACGACGTTTAGTTCAACACAAATATCTTGGTTCTGAATTCAAATCTAAAAACAATGGCATGACAATAAAAGTGACAAATGTGATTTTTAGACTGAACACTCACCTTCACATAGACATTTCCTACTAGGTGGTCCCCGAGGTTGTCACATACGTTCATTTCCTCCACTTCTCCGTACTTTTCTTCCATCTCTGTGAAGACCTCCTGTGAAGATGGTGGAAAAAATGAAGCATTTTGTTGTGAGTGTTCATTACAACAGGTGCAACATAAAGACTGGACTCTGTTCAGAACTCTGCAGAATGTTGATGATTGATCCTGAATCATTAATACTTATCCTTATTGTAAGTGCATGTAAAACAATGTATTCATTTTTCCAACTATGATGTGCTGTTGTAACTGAATTTATCGCAGGAAGCCTAAGTTTGTTTTCTGAAAAATGTACCGGTGGAAAAGTGTTGTGGACACGGTGTGAGTGTCGAGCTGTACTACATTAGACATTGTCCAGAAGGGCAGAAGAAGGACATAAGTTACCTCAAAAAACTCATCATAGTGCTCCTGCATCTCCATGTCACTGATGGCACCTAGTGGTTATGAGAGAGAATGATTAGCAAAATGTGACATAACCGGTAATTTCTGGAAAAAAACATCAGTGTTACACAAACAAACAAACTGGCAGCAATTTAATTGTCAACTCAAATGATATTTACTGGAGAGACTGAGTCAGATGTGGCTCCTTCTAAGTTACAGTTATTTTGGTTGGCAGCTCTTCAGTACCTGTAATCTAATCGCATTCAGTTTGGCTGTACCATGATGCCTGTGTGACACCTACAATGTTTTCGATCCATAGACAGACAGACAGACAGACAGACAGACAGACAGACAGACAGACAGACAGACAGACAGACAGACAGACAGATAGATAGATAGACAGATAGACAGATAGCTCTAAATCACAAAATCTTCAAGCCAACATTACAAGACGCCTGAGCGGTTTCACACTGATGAGCAATCTTGATATTCAACTGCTGCCAATTTACAGCAGGGCTGATGTAGACAGAGAACAAATAGCAAAAGTGTGATCAGAGCAAATGACATTTCTCTATCACAGTTCGCCATCATTGCTTCATCACTCACAGGTCAGACCGTCAGCAGACTGGGCATTGTTCTGCGGGTTCCGGTAAATGTTCAGGAGGGCAATAGTCTGAAACACAAAAATGTCATTTTTGATTAAGCAGTTCTGATTAGCGGCAACAAAACCAATTGTAGCACACCATTTAACTACAAAGCCAATCGGAGACACTGAAACCATTTGCTATTCCCTGCTGAAGGATCAAAAAACTATTGTAATAATTCCTTAATTACTGACAATATAGTTTTGTCAAGGAGCAACCGTCTAATTTAATCACGACTGTGTTGTTACTGTCTTTGGGATTCAATTCTGTCAATTTGTCCCGTTTGAAAAACTCACCTACAGATATTACTTATTAATCTGCATGCTGTTTGTTCACAAGCCATTAATCAAAGGCATAAATTAATCACACCCCCACAACATTGTGTGTAGTTTATTAGCTCAGATTCATTCTGTCTGCATGCTGGTGCATCATTAAAACACAAATCCAGCTAAGGATTTTCAGTGATTTTGTCAACACCAAAAGATGACTCTAAATGCTTGTGCAAACTTGCTCGCTTTCTCACTTATGATATAACAGTTCTACACTGAAAGCTGACTGCTTCTGTTGAAGGAAGAAAGGATTTGAATAAAAATTGCAGGTACTGGAAATCAAACAGTACCTCAGTTTAATTAGCCTCACATACTAACTGAAGCAAGTGCAAAGACATGACGAAACGTGGATTAAAAATAAATTTAACCCTTAGATGTACGAATGATTGGACCCTACACTCTTCCATAAGTGGGTCAAAAATGATCCGTATAAGAATCAATGTGTTTTTATACCATTTTTATCATTTTAGTTAGGAATAACAATTCGTATTATTGTTTGTATTATATTTTTGTCAATGAAAGAATGATTTCATGCTTGAAATAGGTTTCTTTTTGACTTTATAACTGATTTTGAACATTTTGATAATTGAAAAAGAAGAATATTACACAGAGCTGCAATAGAAGAATGCCAACATCCATTTTGTTGACATTTTTCCAATCTTTTCCTCTAACTGTTGCTGCTCTCCATCCCTCCAAGTTTGTGCATCACCTCTTGTATGATATTATCAATGACAAAGAGCCTGGGGTAGTAATACAAATATTACAGTTTATTTAAAAGTATAAAAGGCAACTTAAAAATTTTAATGGAATGATATCAAAAACATGTTTTTTAAGGAATAGCTGGAAAATGAAATGATAAAAACTAGTAAGAAAACGACTTCACCAGGTCATTTTTGACGCACTTATGCATCCAAGGGTTAGATAATGTTCATTTCACTGGTCTATAGTACAAAATATAGCAAGGACAGGTAAACAGTTCAAACTGGATGTATTGTCAGCATATTAGCAATTTCCAAGTCTTCATAAAGCCATGGGTCCAGAGATTAAAATCTATACTGAGGACATGTTTTGTCTATATACTTTACCAGAATGCTCAGTGATAACTTTGTAAAGCAAGTGTCAAATACAAAGTTATTAATAATATCTACAATTGCAATTGTAGGACAGTGAGCTTACCTGGCTAAATGTTGGCTTATTGTGTAATCTGGAGCAGCGGTCGCCATGTCGGCAGGCACCGATTTTAAAATAAAAAGAGCAGTTGACCCTGAAAAAAAGAGAGACAACAAATAAGATGAGAGGAAACAAATGTAAATATGCTCAGGACTTTGGAAAACACCGAGATCCTTGATGCTTGGGGAACACATGTGACTTGAAATCCCATATCTCATGCCAATTATTTGCCAGATAGACAAAATTTCTTTCAACAATAATTATAACAAACAGTGGGTTCCACTGTAATTGAATTGGAGTTTGGAGACTTGGTACTTCAGGATGTCAACTTTGAAGGGTGAACAACATCCCTCCTTACATGGTTTCCTATTTTGATGTACACTTCTTGATAAATACGGAGCATTTTCTTAACTATTAGAACAATTACTCAATCATAAAACCTCCATTTCCTGTACGAAGATCAATGGATAATCTGTCCAACAAGGTAAACTATTAATCCAAGGACATCAAGAAATGTGCAAATATTGTTTAAGCCAGTTACCTCTATATACATCCATCATCTTATCAGATTGATTTAACTAAACTTGTCAATTGTAAATGTGATTTCACTTGGATGGGATAATGTAAACTTATACTTAGGGTAACATATCCACAAATTTGTGATTGGGGTTACTTAAGCTTAGATTGTAATTTTCCTGATTTATATAAACCTTAAACCTCTTGGATTACACTTTATTTTAAGATTACCTTAATCAAAAAAAGCATTTGTTTGGTGTCTGGGTTCTCTGGTCAAATGTCGCAGCTCCACAGTTAACCCAGTAAGACAGATTACGACAAATACAGGAAGGAAAAAAATACTATTAAGCAAGAAAGTATGTGGAGCAGCTCTCAGCACTGGGTTTAGTTTCCAAAATGATACGACTAAAGGCCAATCTACCCGCTTATTAAAGGAATGAAGCGGATGCCTGCTAGAGGTCTTTCCGTGTGTTTCCCATTGAAACAAAGACATGTGGGTTTCCGCAAGTAAAGCGTTTGCTACAGCTAGCTCAAAGGCAGGTGTTAGTAGCGCTTACACGCAAGTTCAATTACTAAAGGCGTGATATTTTAATTCAGAAAACATAAATAGAGGTGACTGTTTTCTTCTATCCATCCCAGCTCAGTTGGGCGCCCTGGTGTTACAGGAGCTAACGTTGACTTAGCCGCCGCGGCGCGGTATTTTAGCTAGCATGCTAACGCTAGCAGCTAAAGCCAGTGCAAGTGCTACCAGCTAAATACAGTAAACACCGCGGTATATGGTGCTGCTGGTCAACGCTAGCTTTCAAAGAAACGTGTGAAAGCTGCTTAACTATGAACTAAGTTAACGAAAAGTACTTACTTATCCTTCTCTGTTCCAAAAATGGATGCCAGGTACTCTGCCATCTTAGCTCGACTGTTCGACCGACAGCAGCATCAACGACGGCACTCACCTCCTTCACAATAAAAGCTCCTCAAATATTTGCCGAAAAGAATGTTTTGCACAAAACCTGCCAGGGGCGCCCACACAGATTTTTCACAGAAGTGGAAAGATAGGTCCAATGAAAACGCTGAGCACACCAAAACCCAAAGCCTTAACTGAAATTCAGGAATTCTATTATGCTTTGATAGCAGAGATTCTGGTTGAAAACTATGTCAACATCAGAGATAAGAAACCACACACTGTAATACTTATCTTCCTTTTTTACAGTTAATATTGCTCATCACCTACGGTTTATTTATAATTCTAACTGAAAATTGTGTGTGATTACAATTTATCTAACTATAGTCACTTATTGTACAATAAAATGCGTTTTCCTCATAGTTTGAAGGTTAATTTAATGATTAGATAGGTTTCTTTAATGCATCTATACACATCAATGTCACTATTTTTGCTTGATATGACAGAAAAATATTCTCACTTCAGTAAACATATTAGATTTGCACAGTAAAATAATAGTATCCAGTTGTGTAAATAATGAATAAATATATGTAATACACTGTGACTGTGTAACGACTCACCAGTCTGAAGTGAAGATAAACAGTGTTAGTAACCCTTGTATCCTGATGTATCCTTTCTCCATGTTGAAGATTAGTTATAATTTCAAGTAATTAATGAAGTTACACCTGTGTTGTTTTGTTGTGTGCATAAAGGCATGTGTCCCTCTGGCTTTAGAAAAACTCAAATGAATTCGGTATTTCATAAACTCAGAGGAAAGACTCCTGAAAACAACTGGAGCCAACAAACTGTGTCTATATCCCTCTGTGTGACACCATGTATGAACCGCACAGTCAACTGGCTACCACCAAACCCATAGCTAATACATATGTTAAATTTCCCGTGTGCCATCAGTAAAGTTTATCTTATAGCCGTCGCAGTCATTAATGTTGCTTTTCACTTGCACTGTAGATGCATTTACTGAAAGTTGGACATCAAGCATGACCTGTTAGATCTGGGGTGGCCACAGGGGAGGCCAATGAAATTTCAGGAGTGTGCTGTTCCTCCATTATGTCTCTGCTGTAGAAGAAAGGCAATAGAACATATTCCTTGTATGTGTACACAAAATTGGCCAAAAAATGATTGTGAATTAATTGATTTAAAATCAAAAATAGCAAACTGCAAGATATATTTTATATCTGCAAGATATAAATTATTCCATGTGTTACCCATGGTCATTCTATCTATTTTTAAATCAATATTAATTTATTTAACTTTATTGCAGGACGTGCATTACTTTGAAGCCAGCCCTGATCCGAGACCCACCTATTTCAGTGTCAGAGATTATTTACAGAAGGTAGTATTAGATCTATTTATTTAAAAAAAATAAAATAAAATAAAAATCATTATTGCTTTATCTATCTCTGAAACACGCCATTTAAAAATATGAGGAATACATGTCTAAAACTATTTATATAGAGCAGTTTATATTGTAATGGTGATTTGCGTGTGTCAATCCATCACGTTTTCTACACAATAAATATTCAATCGAACATTTAAAAAATTACAGTATCTGTTTTTAAAATGCACTGAGATATTTTACCCAAATCTTTCAGGCCCACTGTACAGGGCTATATTCATACACAAATGGCATATCAAATACACCTATTGGCATTTGGTGTCCTCACACTATTACTGTTATTTTAATAAGAATCATAAAATATGCGCTAATGCATAATACTGACATTATCAAATTAAAATGTTCACTGTTGAGTTAATCTACACATTTTTCTTTCATGTCAAGACTAACTCAGTTTTCATTCACCTTTATTTTGAAGGCGAGGCGTTTAAACTGGAAATATTGGACAATATGGGTCATTTATGTTTCGAGCATGATATTTGAAACAAGAGCTGCTTTCATATTGCACATAGACTAGAAAGAGTCTTCATTTGTTGCAGTAGTATATATGTGAACAAAGGCCTTTTTGCTTCATGTGAACAGACAATGCAACTATTTTAAGATGTAAAAATGCCTTCAAATAAACACCATCTCTCAAACAGTATTTATTCTCACTGGATGAGGGGTGTACTGTCCAAGAAAGTATGCATTATTAGTTTCTTTTTAAAACTCTGAACATGTGGTTTTAGAAACTATTTTACCAAACATTTGAGAAATTCTACTGACTCCCAGGGAACAACATTTTGGGAGACATGAAAACCAGACAAACCAAAGTCATGTCCTTTGTCAAAATAGCCCACTTTGGGTTTTATCAATATGAATTTATTTATCAGACGTGATGAGCAAATTCATACAAGAGTTATAAACATGACTGCAAATGATAACAAAACATACAGTTATTTGTCCATCAGATGTTTATTTGCACATTAAAAAGAAATGTAACAGAACAAATCTACACATGATTCATTAAGGTGAGACATCAGAAAAGCTGTATATTAAGAGAAATTTGGAACTCTGATGTTAACATAAAACGTCTTATCTTTGTGAAGAACGTGTCACTGAACAGATATTCTGTGTCGCTATATCGCTTCAAACGGTTGCCTCGTTTCTTCATTGCAAGTCTACAAGAACAAAGTGACCAATAATAATAATAATAATAATAATAATAATAATAATAATAATAATAATGTTGTGCATTAATGAAGTCAACCACACAGATGTTACCCGACATATTTAGACACAAAACACTCAAGACCCCAGTGATTCCCTTTCGAGGCCTAAAGGGAGCACACAGCTCATTCTTGCCCCTGGGACTCTTATTAAACGTGCAAAACATCCAGTGACAAATATCTGAACTGGGTCACTTCAAACTGTTGACCCAGTTTTACAGATCGTCCTCATATTCACTCATTCACGAGACTTTTAAGCAAACATGAACAATTTCAAAATAAGCACAACCTAAAAAAGTGCAAGATGACACAGAGCATGTTAATGAATTGGTGGAACGTGGGGATATGTTGCTGAAATTTAAACAGATGGCCACCGTGACATTTCAGGATGATGGGTAAACGTGTGGGGCAACTTTATCGATCTGGTGAATGAACATTTGTGCACATTTTAAGGTATCTTCAGTTTTGCCAGTTAGTCTCCGCCCCTCCTCACTGAGTGTAGTTGGCCAAAAAACTTGCATGATACGATTCGACTGTGTGAATTTTGGCTGCTGATCTACAGCAGTTTGACATACTTCAACATCTCCCAAGGCCTGAGTTTTAAAAGGTACGGATATTTCGGAGATAAACATGTAAACTAAAGGAAAGCGTGCTACATTTGTGGTCCTGTAAAAGCAGCCCGTCCGTCGTGCTCGGACTCTTCCCGCTATTTTGTAGCTCTGCTAGCACAGCTAACCTAGCTAGCAAGTTAGCTGTTGTTTACTCCTAGTCAGCTTGCTGGGAAGAGGCCGCCCACCTCCGAGCCACACTGACGGCATTAGCCAGCTTCCACAAACCCTAGGCTGCCAGGGAAAGCTGTTTCTGGTGTTTTCTTGTTAGCTGGAAAACAGAAATATCGTTACTTGTTGTACCGCTGGAGTGTTAGCCGAGTTGCTAACAGTAAAGCTGTTGAGCGGAGAGGCTGCCGCGTCGCTCACCGCCGTCCAAGCCACAAACATACGGTGGGTATCCATTCCGAGGCGACAAAAATGCATTTTGTCAGTCCGTACTTCTCCGTATAGGTGTAGATTGCATTTAGACGAGTGTTATTTCGGTTTTTTGGCCACATTGCTGCCGCTTTGCGCTGCTAGTTTAGCACTAAAAGTCGTCGTATTGATCAGGGCTGCTCTCGGAAGTCTTGCATCGCTGTAAACCTTAGCCAGGATTTCCGGCTCCTTTCCATTTGCCCTATGCTGTTTTGTTTCCGTTTATTCTATTTCCGTTTTAAAAGTTTTCTACACGCTCGGTTAAAGTGTGATTTGGCGGAGATGTGTTAAAGTTACGAAGCGGAAGGCGTTTTTAGGATATTTTCAGCGTTGTTTAGCAGGCGGGGACCGACGGTTGTGTAATGGGCTGCCTCGCCCCGCGCTGCTATATTCTAGCTAACTTGGTCCACTGTAGGCCCGCTTCACTGCAGCCACACGTGTAGCCTGCTGCGTAAATAATAGTTTTGTGTGCTTGTACAGCATGCTTTTCAGACGTTTAGCCATGTTTAGTCACCGTTTTCTGTCACTAATGGCCTACCAGTTGGCCTTTAGACGCCACAGCCTCGCCCTCGAGTTGGCTAACGTTAGCAGTCAGTGAACTGTCCCAGACGGCCAATGAGGAGTCGAGGCTCAGAGGCCTTTATAGTAGAAAACCCCTCACTGCTCTGTCTGTTTACATCATAGATACTTGGGACAGTTTGAAATCTGTCTAAATATATTCTTCTTATTACAGTTTGTTTGTGACAGCAATTTTTATAGAAAGTTTTTCAATGTTTTTGTCCCACTGACCGTTCTGTTTGTAAAATAATAAATCAAAAAGTCAATGTTATGAAATTATGCTTTTGAGCTCTATTTTTTCTTAACTTTATTAAATTTTTATGGCCACTTTAAAAAGAATAGAGTTCCTGCTGTCTCTTTTACTTAATTACATGTTTAACCAAAATATTTTTAAAAATTTTTCCAAGCAAAAATGTCATGTTTCTAGGGTCTTGTGACAGTTTTCTGTAAGTTCTTGTCTTACCTTGAATATATTCAGTCTGTTGTTAACATACTTTTGCCTATATAAATAAACCCTATTTTTGTCTCACTCTGATGTTTTGTCGTCAAATATAAGTATTAACAATATCACTTTCTGTCTACTTTAACCATATCTTTGGAGGACCCTGTAGCTCTGCAGTTTAGGGTCACAACTAAGAGTTTCAGTGGAAATAATTATCAGATAATGTGTTGTATTATTGGGTATTCTTTCTAAACGTTTGGGCTCTGAAATGTCAGAAAATACAAACATTTCAATCACCACCATTGCACTTAATTCTGCCTTTGGGAATATATTGTACAAATTATTTTTGTGTGTGTATTATGGTTTAGGGTGCTAACAAAGATATTACCCGTAACATTTAAGTTGTTATTTTCTTCTGTGCTGTTGATCCTGACTTTTTTTTTGTCTAATATGTCACATTAAAACATCTCTTTCACTACTTTCCTAAAGCTTGGCTGTCTGAACACACAGAATGGCTAAAAGTGAGCCAGAAGACATGATCGAGATTGAGATTGATGAACGGGAGAAACAGGCATGCCTGGAGGAAGGGTGAGCGTGATGATCACATGAATAAATCCTTCATTTAAACTGCAGACCCATGCATAAGCAACAACTGCAATTCTGTCTTGCATCTTTTTCAACATGCAGTGTGGAGGAGCAGACCATCACTGCATCAGATTTGATTCAACAAGACATCGACATCAATGAACCAATTGGCAATCTGAAGAAGCTTTTGGAGCCTCGCATTCAAATCCCTTTAGATGCATATGAGATCTGCTTGCAGGACATTCAGGTAACAGTTTAGAAATAAATCCTGTCAAGATCTTTGTATGAGTAGATAAATGTGAGTCTCATAGTAATTGCTTAAACTGCAAAGTACCATCACTTCTAATTCATCTTACCTGTTGTGTTCTTCTTTTTAGCTCCATCCTGATCACAGCCTTTTCGATCAGGGAGTGAAGACAGATGGAACAGTGCAGCTCAGCCTGCAGATCATAGCCAAACCAGGTATTCCAACAGGCTTTTGGTTGACCTGTAACTGTTTTATTTCATTTATTGTTTTGATGCACTTTGTTTTAGCTCTTTTAACAATTTATTTCCTTTATCATTATTGTTTTTGTTTATATCCTTGTTTTATTATTATTGTAAAGCACCTTGTGATTTTGTATCTGTGAAAGGTTCTATATAAATACATTCTACTCACTACTTACTTACTAATCATATGTTTTTTTTCTCTTCGTGTCCAGGAGAGGAGAAGCTGAACATTTTGGAAATTGTGAAGCCAGTGGAAACAGTAGAAGTGGTGATTGATCCAGATGCAGCAGGGGAGGAGGGAGCTCTGATAGATGAGGGACAGCTCATTGCTGTAGAACGATCTGCTCTGTCTGATGAAACCTCAGAGCAGGTCACACGATGGGCTGCAGCACTGGAAGGCTACCGCAAAGAGCAGGTCCGCCTGGGAATACCTTACGGTGAGGAGTATTTTCATTAAATACTGACAATTAAAATGGTGAAAAATAAATGTGCTTGTTAGTAAGTGAAGCTGCTCTCCCTCTCTTTCTCCAGACCCTATGCTGTGGTCAGCTGATCAGGTGATCCACTGGGCTGTTTGGGTCATGAAGGAGTTTAGCATCGATGAAATGGAAATAGGCAGCATTCACATCCCAGGTCAAGAGCTCTGCGCTTTCAACCAAGAGGAGTTCCTTCAGAAAGTGCACAATGGAGAGATTCTCTGGAGTCACTTGGAACTGCTGCGCAAATGTAAATCACACGGAGGGGTTGTGGGTTTCAGTATGAGCACACTGTTTATGAATCACTGCACTTTTAGAAGTCAACAGAAGGAAAAATTATCCCCCAGGTTGCTTCCTGTTGGTCAAACATGACCTTTATACAGAATGTAACTTATTGTTTGTGTTTATTTCAGATGTGTTGGCCAGCCAAGACCAGTCTGGAGGGGATGCTACTGTCACTATTGATCAACGTAAGTGTTTTTGTGAAAACGGCGGTCAGAGCTATAAACCGGATTTGGCCAGTCATGAGTTGCTGAGGTTATCTTGTCTGCTGAGACACAACATACTAAACTCACCCACATGGAAGTCAAGAGCTACAAATAGCTACGACGTTTTCCTTTTCTAGCACATGAAATATTTCTACTTGCAAAACAGTGGACAATCTCCATGCATTTTACAGAAAATGATTGATTCTAAAATTAAGTCACTAACTTTTGCTTCTGTCTCTTCAGCCGTGCAGATAATTCCGGCTCAAGTGAGCTCATCCACAGCTATAAAGGTGTTGAAGCAGAGCCGTGGCCCCAGAATGCCTCGTATTTCAGGAGAAGAACGCAGCTCACCTGGCAACCGCACAGGTAGTATAAGAAACACACAAAGACTCTCTCAGCCGCTCACATATGTTCAGATGTATTGTTCAGAAAACCTCGAAAACATCAAGGAAGGGGATTTGTGCCCTGGATTTTTAAATTTACAATTTCACTGTAATGTTGATTTGCACACCAATTAGGTGTGAAAATAGACGGCACTTCAAGCTGTAAGTTACCCCAATAATCAGTTGACAAATGTACTGAAAATTAGTTTTTGTAGTCATTTTTTTCTGCCAAAAGAAAAACAAAAGTAAGATTTTATTGACAAAATCTTTGAAGATGACCTCTTGGAATATATACATTCTTTAGTAGAAATAGTTGTTTGTGATGGTCTCACCTAAGATACACATTCCTAGTCTTATCATCCACTCTGCTCGGACAGCAGATTAGTGGTGCAGTGTTTATTACAACAGTTTAGGATTTGTCACTGCTCTATTTCCTTGGTGCCAGGTAACAACGGTCAGATCCAGTTGTGGCAGTTCCTGCTAGAGCTGCTGACAGACAAGGATGCAAGAGACTGTATATCCTGGGTGGGTGAAGAGGGAGAGTTCAAACTCAACCAGCCTGAGCTCGTGGCACAAAAGTGGGGCCTGCGCAAGAACAAGCCGACTATGAACTACGAGAAGCTCAGTCGAGCCCTCAGGTTGGTTTATTCTCTTTGTGTTTTTCAAATAGGTACTTTAAAACTGGCTTCTTATTGCACTCCCAAAGTGTCTGGACACTTGCATGAGAGATATTTAAAAAGGAAGAGTAGAAATCAATGCAGAATGGATCAAAGTCCAGATCTTCTTTCCTAGCAGGGGTCAGGCTCTCAAAACACAGAATCCTACACTTACTCCGACCCATGATGCCTTCAGTAGCACCTTTTCTTTATAGATAATGAATGGATGGATTTTGGAAACATTACCATTGACTCCCCAATACACTGTGGTGTTTTTATTTTGGCATGATTCTGAGTCTCATTTTCTCCTTCAGGTATTACTACGACGGGGACATGATAAGCAAGGTGCAGGGCAAGCGCTTCGTCTACAAGTTTGTGTGCGACCTGAGGACTCTGATCGGCTACAGTGCTGCCGAGCTCAACAGCCTGGTGACCGAGTGCGAGCAGAAGAAACTGGCTCGCATCCAGATGCACGGCATCGGGCAGCCCATCACTACAGTGACCCTGGCCACCACAACACTAGACAAGGACAGCTGAAGGAGGCCACGTTGCAGAGCCCTCCACCGCTGACTGGAAGTCATGCGTCCATCAGACACAGAAATGCAAGCCTGATCCCTGATCAGTGTGGATTAACAACTTTGTTATTGTCTTTACAGTTCGATTCAAGTTAGACTGAAGCAGGTAAAGTTTTTTAGCTTCTCTTTAATGCTAACCAAGAGAAGCGTGTTCAGGATGAGGGGGAATGTGTGATTGTTGTGTGCATGTGATGGAGTGAATGAGTGCGACTGACAACCCAGTTCAGAGCTTTGTGTTGTGTGTTCCTCGTCTGTAGTTTTGGATCATTTCCACTGTATATACCGGTACTTCATGTTTTTGATAGCCACAAGGGCAAGTGTATTTTCATATTTTCCATTTATAGAACCTGTTTTGTATTTTATTTAGTGTTTGCTCCCTAAACTGTTGGACCCTTTTTGTCCACTAGGGGGAATAAAGTTGCAAGCATATTTCTTAACAGCTGTGTGTGGTGTGTAAATACTTAGTGTTTGAAGGCTGCAGAGACTGAAAATGACAGACAACCAGACAGGTACATGTACATTCAAAATTTTATTCATGGTATAGTGAGTGTAGAAAGCTTTTTCTTACTCTAAGCAAATGGTTCATTTAACTACACACAGAGGAAGGTCACTGAATCAATGAGAAAAAACATCATTTTTAAACACTAGGCTTCAAAGACACCCAGAGTGAGCATCAATACAAATTTTAAACATTCACCTGATTAAGAGCTTCATTTAGTGTCTGTACACATGTGGGTACAATGCGTAGAGGTGATATGTGTTGTATTTCTATGATAAAAAATGCACAATATGGATGTCACATTCATGTCTACTAATAACTTAATTCAGGGAGCGGGAAATGTGTCTCTGTTGGTGCAAGATGTGGTAACTTGTTGCCTCTTTGTGAGGAATTTTATAGATTCGACAACAGATATGCAGACAAAGAAATAATCACCACAGGACAAACAGAAGCACTGTACATGTATACACAGGAGATGTAGAAAAATAGAATGTGTGTGAGAGATTTGGTGAAGGAATGCGTTTGGAGAAGGAGATTGGAGCATCTGGAAAATGTCTGATCTTTGTAGGCCCAACAAGTCTCGTCTATTTATCACTCGCCAACTCTCAAGTGCTGCACTGTACAATATTGCTGACACAACTAGAGCAAGGGGATAAATATGACAAACGAGGCTTTGGAAAGAAAGATGACGAGAAAATGAAAATGGGCCAATTAGAGCCAGAAGTCCAAATATTTACAAACAGTGGAATGCTAAATCTGGAATGACAACGCTTTCATAAAAACCTTCTAAAGTTTTGACCTTTATCCTCTTCTTCTAATAAAAACCCAAAGTGCAGCGACAGTTGGCATCAGACGTAACAGCAATAATATTTGGTGGCAATTATCGGACTTCCAAAATGACAAGAGTGCATAGAACGCAAACAGTAACACAATCATCTTCCTTTCGGATACTATTACACTTCATATATTACATACGTAGAGAGCGTTTTTGCCCATGCAGCTAACACAACAGTGAAGCATGGAGATGAGCATTAAGAGCCAAGATTCAGTTAAAGCAAGTCTGTGACGACAAAGCAGACCAGATTCTGAATACTCTTTTTCTTCTTCATATCACAGGTTCACAAAGAAGACACTAGAAATGTACAATCCTGCTAAAATATCTAAGGAGAGGAGCGCTCCGGAGTTCCTCCACATAAAGTATACTTTATCAGTCATCAATATTGCCATGCACTACATATACTTACAGCTAATCTCTGTCTTAATATATTACACATTAAAAAAAAAAAAAATCAGAAAACAAAACATTCAATATTTTTCAGCTTTTATATATTTTGATTATGTATTTTTTTTCTGCTATTTTTTTTTCCTCCTTTTTTGAAAAACAAACCTGAAACACTTGAATCGTGCGGCGGGTTGCTCTGAGAGCCCTCATCTGTCATCTGAGAGCGGGGCAGCGAGGAGGGTGGAGGGGCATGTGGGGCAGTTGGAGGAGCGACGAGGGGAGAGACGGGGAGTTGCGCGTTTCTGGTCTTGGCTGTGAGCGTAGTGCTGCGGTGACTCGTATAACCAGTCAGCGGGGTTTTCAGTACAAACACTATGAAGACTTTGCTGTGACTGGCTGAAATGTGCAGGTGAAACAGGGAACCTTTGTCTAACCGTTTGCCGGGAAATGTAAGCTCGAGTGTTTATTCTGTACAATCAAGGGCTAAGGGATTAAGAAGGCTTTGTTCCATGTCAGTTTCCTTTGGTCCAACCCCCCCCGACCGAGACATACAGAGATTTATGTTAAAAATCAGCCTTTGCGGTAATCCTCACACCCTTCCTCCCCCCAAAACCAGGGTGAAAGGCGTAGGGGCTGAGAGCAAGGGAGCAGAATGGAACAGACCGTAGGGGTGACGGTGTGGGGCTGGGAAACGCCTGCAGGAAATGTTGGCGAGCAGCTCTTTAGTTCTGCATCTGCTCAAAGAATTTGTAGGTGGGGTTCTCATAGCCGTTCTGCTGCATCTTGGCCAGGTGACGCTCCTCTGGTGTCACTGCTGCATCCACCTGTGAACACGTGAAGGGAGTTAGCGAAACAAACAGCTGCATTTAATGTTCACAGCAGCGCCTCCTCAATCAGCCTTTTACCTCGATCACACCGTGATGAATAGAAGTGTACTGTTTCTTCCTCAGCATCACCAAGGTGATGACGATGACAGTTGCTATGACGACCCCTCCAACCATGAGCCCGATAATGGCGCCTTTATTGGACCCCACGTCCTCAGCGAAGAACACCTGCCGTTACAAAACAACGCTATTTATGTGCACAAAGCAGAGACCACTGCAGGAGCAGAATAAATTATTCAGAGATCAAATGCTAAATTCTGGATCTGTACGGTTTCCATACCAGTTTTTGATGGTAAACTTCATAACCAGTGCTCTGCCTCTCTTCAGTCTCCATCCGTACTTCAGGCATCTCCTCTGGCTTCAGGGCAGATACTGAAGACAAATGGACAAAGAATGTTAAAAAGCAATAAATGTAAATGGGAGAAGATGTAATGTGGCGAAGACATGTTGATAACATCTGTAGTGTGCGTACGTACCAGGTCGTGTGGGGAGTCCTCTGTCTGGAATTGGACGAGCATCAACGGGCTCAACTGCAGGAAAAAAAGAATAAGATGCCAAACAAAAACAAAAGGTTATGATCTCACGTCTTATATTAACTTATCATTCTGCCAGTGCTTGAAATAGCACGGCTAACTTCACACATGTTGGTGTTTCTGTGTACTTGAAGAGTTTAAATTCCACCTAACTCCTTTTATTTCTGGGTTTTTAATTGGTAAAACTCTCTCTATTAGATAAGGAATAGCTTTCTGTGTTACCGTGGTTCTCTGTGTTGGGCTGGTTGAAGCTCTCGGGGTGAATGAAGCCCAGCCCATCCAGGCCGGGGTCCATGGGGGCCGAGCTGTAGGCCTGATCAGGCATCAGAGCGTCGTTACCGTAACTCACCCTGCCGTCCACCTGCAAACACAGAGGAATGTTAATCAGGACGTGTCGGGGTGGGAGGCTTTCCAATCCTGACGATTATCCGCTATAAAGTCACTCACGGGACTTCTACATAATGATGCAATTACATGCCCAAACATTAAACAGTACATTTGAGCATTAACCATCTCTGCAACTGCAATCTCACAGTCTAAATCTTTTCTGCCCTTCAGATACAGTTTACTACTGGGAAAACGATTATTTTTATTCTCTGTACCTAATTAGAGTCATGGATATTAGTAGTAATCACCTGCCTTCTTTGTTTCTCTTTCTGTACTCCTTGTGCAATGAGTCCACCACACACTGTGTCAGCACCTAAGTTTTTGTGTGCATGGCGACTTTGTTTCACTGCGCTTATCATTCTGTCTAACAGAGGTGATTCTATTAATATATGTGAGAGATTGCGGTTTATGCAGGACACACTCCGTGCATATGTGAGTGGGCGCAACTTCACTCACCCGCCCATCGCTCTGCAGGGAAGAGACTTGCTGAGACAGCTCCGACTGAACTCTCTGCATTATAACCGCTACACAGAAAGGGCAGAAAGTAAACGTGAGAGAGAGAAAGAGACGCAGCATGATGATAGATGGGATGGAGATAAGAGGGGGAAAAAAGCCTGCCAGGTGAAGTTCACACAGTGTCCCGATGTGAAGATGCAGTTTTATCAGCAAACCATTCATCAGTGGACTTCCTGACACACAAACTAGCTTTTGTCCTCACTCAGCACTACAACAGCTTCTATGGTTACTTAATTAGACTGGTCTCTGTAGGCTCGTTGTGCATTAAAGATGCTACTAGGCAGGATTAGACCCTCTTTCTTAATGAAGAGCAGAATTAGACTGATTAGAGACACTGTACTGTACTGTGCTACAAGAGCAACAAGAGTGTAACTGGCAAATATCATACAATCTATTGTGGCTGCTAGCAGATCCTGGCACATATTTAAAGAAATATTTTGACATTTTTGGTGTCTTCCTGATAAACAGTGTCTGTCTATTGTGACTGTAAAGTTGGATTTATGCTTATGTTGGACAGGATTCAATCTCATCCCCACTCAAACCTTTCCAATGTCAAATACAGGGTGTTTGAGTCACCTATTCTTTGTAACTTAAAAACCAAGGATCTGAAATTCACACCATCTTCACACTGTGACTGGGTTTAGGAGGTGAGAGAGGCTTTTTTTTTTTGCACTTTTCATGTGTACAACCCACCGCAACATGTCTCCCTAGAAAATATGCACAATTTTGCCTGATTTTAAAACAATGTTGCATGTTCCCATCCGACGGCCTCCCTATGATGGCCTGGATTTCAACCAATCAACTATAAACACATTTTTGTCTGAAACTACGACTAGTACTAATACTTCCAGTCCCTATATCCCCAGTTAACAAGATCACACCTTGAGACTTTTGTACGGATTAAAGAAACAAGCTACAATGTGTTATTGAGTGAGATTTAAAGGTGTTACTTGGTGGACTCTCAGGGCAACAAAGTAACTTCAATAAGTTTCAAAACATCACAAGGCTGCAAAATGGACTTTAGCACATGAATTCACCTCTAGGAATGTTCACAGATCACTCCATGACTATAACACTAGCACAACTACACAATAAAGGAGGTCCCTCTCTATGACATGATTTTGATAACTGAACCCAGTTGATGATGAACTAAAACCAATCAGGAAATTCTGAAAGGATATAAAGACTCTACTTCTGTCAAGCGTAAATAATAATAGCACAAAGCAAACAGGGTTTACTTGACTGTGTTTGTCCAACGAGTGGAGTAGTCCTTGAGGAATAAGGTATAAACAAACACTTACCGACTTGGTTTTGGATCTCATTAGCCACACTGGGCACCTTGTAGAGCAGACCTAAAGACTGATTCATCCTCTCATCAATCACACGAAGGTGGGTCAAAACCTAGATGTCAAAAACAAGTTGAAAAGTTCCAGTTCAACTCTCAAACCGTCATTTGAACTAAAGCAGGACTTTAAAATCCTTTCATGACGCTTGTGTGCGAGTACCTGAGGTCGGATCTGAGCGGCCTTCTTGGGATCAACGGTTCGAACGTGCTCGTAATGCTTCAGTGTGTGCTGCCTGTCTTTCTGTTCTGCACGGACGTACTTCTTCAGCAGGCTCAGTACCTGGCGGGGCTGGTGGTAACAGCGTTGCAAGTTGTTACAGGGATTATTACACTGCATTGAATTGTTTTTACATATGTATAACGTGTGCTGTTTTATTCTGAAGTACACACAGGAGACATTATCTTGGCTCTAAACTACTCTGTTAAGAAAAGTCCTTTGAGCATGCACACACCTATAAGGTAATGTAACAGCGCTCCTTTGATTGACCAGTGCAGACGTGTGTGCGAATATGTGTGTGTTTACCCGAGGAGGATTGGCCTGCAGGGCACTGAGGTAATTTTCCAGAGAAAGGCGTCGGCGGCTGTTGAGCAGAGCTTCCACCCGGGCCATGTGGGTTTCCACTAGCTGCTGCCTCTCTCCTGCTGCCTCCTGCTCCAGAGCCTCCACCTTTTCCTGGAAATGCTGCAATTACATGCAGGAAATCAGTCTGAATATACATTTGAGTAGGCACATGGCAATATGCCAGGAAATACACATTAACCATAGAGAATGAAGGGGAAAGCTGCTAAGTAATTTTGATAATTTTCACTAAATGATTAAAACTTTTCTACTGTATTTCCTCCTAAATATGTTTGACAGATATTCTTCCGATGTAGCATATTGTTCTGACATAAATCCTGCAATACATGAATCTATTGTTGCCTCTTGAGCAGTAAGCTGGTGGCAGAAGTCACATGTGAAGCAGCTTATTGTCTACTATCAGTTTTAAATTCATTCAATTACATTCAAGCTATTAGGTTAAATATGAAGGATCTGATTTGAATTTCTCCTGCACATAGCAGTTGTTATAGCAAAATTTCTGTTTTGCCTTCCTTTTTAGTCAATTTATCATATAACAACCGCAACCTTTGTCTCACTATTGTCATAGTCTGGTTTTCATTATTTTTACTCCTCGATTAGGGAGTTCCTGTTATCTTCATGAGAACGCTGAAGCTGTAGTTTTTGAAGGACAAATGCTACAACAACTTGTATTTTCTTGTCGTGTCTATTGTCTCGGTCAGACCTCTGAACGCGAGCCTGGTGTATGAGCTCTGAAATATTCACTCTGCATTTCTCTTCTTTCCTACTGTTTAATATGCTTTAATAAAACACAAAAGACAAATACTGTTGCACCTTGATTGCTTTTACTGCAGCTCATCCAGATTTCCACAACAGCAGTCACAAACATACGCTTGGTTTAATTTCTCTGAAATTTCAAGCTAACTTTCGCCAAAATAATGGAAACATTCTACTATTAGTTTCTGATATAAATACCTTTGGCACTTACACAATTACAGCAAGTAATAAGATGCTTCCTACCTGGATGACTGCTTTCTTGTCAGCGCGAGGAAGGTTCTTGGCTTGTCTCTCAGCCTCTTCCCACTCCCTCATCACCTGGACACAAAGAGAAGGACAAAAGTGACCATTTTTAAACTGACAAATTCAAGCTTTGTCACATTAGATTGCACATTCTTCTTAACAGAGAAAACAGCCACAGAGAAATGTTTAAGAAGCAAACACACATACTTGGGACATTTTTTCACGGTGTTTGGCCTCAAGGCTTTCTTTGGCCTTCTGGAAGTCTGTGTGCTCGTTGTCGTCGCCAGGAGATTCAAGGTACCGGTCCACGGCGTCTGGAGGACTGGGAGCCATGGTGGGCACTGGCAGAGAACAAAGCAAGAGGAATCAATTACAGAGCAGCAGAAAGCAGAGTGAAGGGCACAGGAGAGAACAGCATGGCATGAAGAAGAGTGGCTTAAAGAGTGACAAAGAGGACGTATGAAAATGAACAGGAAAACACTGATACTCGTCAGTCTGAAACACACAACGCATTCCATAGAGAAAACATCACACAGGGTGTCAGTTCTTTGATGAACAAGTGGGTTAATCACTCATGATAGGTTAGACACATAGAAAATCATTTTAAAGTCTACACATGTAGAACATTAAAGACCACAGGTCATCAGGGGACACAGTCTGATGAGTTTCCCAGACTAAGTGTGTGTGTAAGTCCTGTCTTTGTTTAATGTGGGAGCCTGGAGATAAGATGCAAAGTGCCTTGTCAGGATCAGGGCAGACTGAACCACCGGGGAGTTCGCTGAGTGGAAACAGCAAATCAACCCGATAACCTTTAGAAATCCCCTCCCCCAACTCACACACATACACTAAAAGGCTCTGAACATGCTCAGCTGGTTAAGACACATTAATGACATCGTTACAGACCCACAACTGCCGGCTCAGACGACTACAGAGCAGCAGCAGCAGACACAAGACCTTAAAAGTGCAAACTACAGTGTAAAGCATGCAGACACACGTGTATAGAAACGCATGCAGACGCGCGGTGACATTCACATCTCAGTGTTTACGCTGCTTCGTCCACATGCTGTAAGAAGTATCAGTTAGTGTTAACGGTTAGAAGTGATTAATTGAGTAATGAAATGATTTGGAGGTGAATAACTGTGCCAATCAGGGCCACTTTCCATCAGGGACACACTTCATGTGTTGGCGTTTACATTATTTCTTGTCATTTTTCTTTTTACTCTCGTAAAAAAAAAAATCATCAGCCAAATTGCTCACTAAGTCATGATAAAATGGACGTTGAAAGGATTAAACTGGCCTTTCTGCCTTTTGTCAACAAATCCCACAAAAACGGGGACAGAATTAATTATTTGTGACTCTTACTATTCTTCAGAACTATTCAAGTCTTCTACTATATATATATATATATATATATATATATGATTATATATATATATATATATATATATATATATATATATATATATATATATATATATATATATATATATATATATATATATATATATATATATATATATATGTGTCTAAATCTTGATGCGAAAATAATATCATAAGACTGTAGAAATAGCAACTGAATCCAGCTGCAGTGGTCTGAGAGGTTCGGAGGCATCAGACACGTGGGACAGTGAGAGACAGAGTGAATGAGACAGAGAAACAATCTGCAGCAGTCTGAGGACAGGAATCAGGCATGTTACGTTGACACTTCAGGGTTTCGCTCCAGTCCTGGGACTTACACGAGCTGCTGCAGACAGCTAGGCAGTACTCCTCCGAGTCAAAGTTATTCCTGTTGCCCCCACAGCCCCCAAACAAGAAGGGAGCACAGCGGGCCTGCTCAGGCACGAAGTACCAACGCTCCAGCATGGCATGACACGGGCCTGACTCAGCCTGAGCCCAACAAACCGCTGAGACATGTACACACAGGCAAACGCAAATTAAATCTCAAAACAAAAATGAATGCAACATGTGAGCTTCTAAATGTGATGGAAAACACAAAAGGTGAATCAAAAAAGCAACACATCTTGGAAAAACAACCCCCGACTGAGGAAAACGTGTGCATCCACTTCACTTCTCACCTCGAACGACTTCTTCAACTGATTCGGTTGTGGTGGTGGTAGTGGTTGTCATGGCGATGTTGGCACTGCGTTCATCACTGTACCGTTCGTCAGTCACGTCGATGTCGTCCTCGTCATCTGCATCCCCATCTCCATTCTCATCCCTTTCAAAGGTGTCAGCCTCTTCGTCCTCGTCTTCGTCGTCCTCGGCTGTGGCTGGCTCTGTGTCTGATGGACGCGTCATGCTGCGGACAAAGCGCCGGGTTCAGTCGTTGCGTCGACAAGTGTGTTCGGCTTGTCGACGTGTGCGAGCAAAAGTACCTGTTATCAGAGTATTCGGTCTCAGCGCCACCCCACCAGACGTCAGACTCCTCTCCTTCTAGCTCCGCGCTGTCTGACTCTCGTTCCACCTCCGCTGGGCAGCACACAAACTCCACTCCTCGGAAGCGGTCAATACCACATGGCAACAGCATCCCGTAGTCGTGGAGATTCATGTAGCGATCTCCGCAGGACTAATTTTAATGAAAGACATTAATCAAAACTTCCAGAAGACCTCAAGTGGCTGGCATCCAAAATCAAATCACATAGCATTCAATCCTTTCAGCTTATTGTGGAACCTTGAAGCCTGATGCTGTGGCTAATTTATTATAATAGAGGTTAAATAAGTCAATATATGACAGACAAGTGCCTTTGTGAGCGACTGCACAGGAAGGGACAAGGATAAAAGGAACACTAATCAAAAGTGTGTGCTGACAGTAGATTTAAGTTGGAGGGGGAGGATGAAATTAAGGAGTGCTGAGTCACTCGGGGAGCTACTAGAAAACCAGATAGAACAGGAGGGAGACAAATAGACACAAAAAGCCATTAGCCGATAAAGTTGCAGTGGGAGGATAACAGGCAGCAGGAGGTTCATGCTGTGGCAGTGATTGCTGTGTTGTTGTCTGTCCTCACCTCTTTGGCTACAGTGTGCCAGTGCAGGTGGCTCTCACATTGGTCCATACGCTCCTGGTGCAGGAACTTACACTTGTCAGGAACAAGCAGGGCGTCGCTCACAAACTCGCCAACTGCACCATGAATCAGCTATTAATTCAAACATGCAACCTTACACAAACACACTCAGTAAAACACACCCGTACCATTAAAACTGCTTACCCAGGCAGCGGTATGGCAACACGATGTGTGTGTGACTGCGACATTGCTTGCGGCCTTTCTTGCACCAGTTGGGGATGCTGACGGGCTGGTTAGCCTCCACAACATTCGTGATCTGCAAATCCGGGTACACCTGCAGAAACAAGCGAGATTTCAGTGTTCTCACTGCTTCACTTGCCTTCATATTCTGTCTGCTTGCTGCTTCTCTCCCTGTCTCTTTCTGTCTCATTGTCTCTGCAGTCTGCTTTCTCATTCTGTTTAAATACCTCCTGGCAGTATTGCAGGATGCCCTCCTTGGTGCCAGCGCAGCTCTTGGTGCCGGAGGGGTCAGACTCCCATTTGCCACTCTGTACGTTGATGTGCATGTTGAGCTTCCCGCAGAACATGGCCACCTGGGGTTCAGTTAGCAAACCCACAGAGTCATCGGCAGGCACCTACAAGGAGAACAAGGGGAAAGTGAGGACAGTGATGAAGATGGATTGTATCAATCTGGCTTAAGAATAGCTTAACCATGAATATTGCCTTATTTATGCAGCTTACATATATTTAGTCACTTTCTGCTCATTCTACAACGCCGTCTATGTAGACAGTAGTGGGATTAGCAAGTCTTAAGGATAAAGGCCTCTTTAAAGTACTTTATAATATCACTGCACATTTAAGTTATTATATAAATAAATAAAAGTAACAACTGCTTTAAGCCTAAGCTGGGCAAAATACATGGTTTCATCCCCTTGAGCACAGAAACCAGATAAGCATTACAGCCACAGGGCAGTACATGTGCTGGTTGTAAGTTGGGCTTTACTCATTTGCTATTTTTGAGAAAGTGACATGACGGTGTCGGGAAGACCACCAAAGCTATTAAAAACTAACTGTGAGCTCATACTAGGTGCAAGCAACACATTTCCATGTAAGTGACTTTTGTCATCAAATAAAAAAAATAAAAAATACACAATGGTTTTTCTTCCTTTGTTTTGAGGGAAACAATTGGAGGAAGCATCAATGCGTTTCGTCTTCTGGGCCCTTGATTCTTCAGAAAGACATCAGAGAAAGCTGATGCTACAAACTGACAAAATGCCAACCACCAAGCCAGTCCTTAAATGACTTGATGTTGTGTCTGCCTGCATAATATTAGCCCCCTGTGAATCTGGATGGGACAGCCAATTGCTTTTCTCTGCAGAAATTGCTCTATTCTGACCTACTTAGCCCATCGCATAATGTTATCCATCATTTGATTTGATGTGAAATTCGATTTTTGTTAATCCAAGGGCATCATATGGCACATCCAGCTTGCTCATTCTGTTCAAACCACAACGGAAACAGACATCCTTGCAGCTGTAAGATGTAAACACATGAACATAGGCAATGTATACCACAGGTTAAAGAATATAAAACTAAATATTCTGTAGAATATGTGATAGTTGACACGAACTGAAAATAATATTCCTAACACCAGACAACACCTATATCAGCCCTTGAATAGCTGTTCAATTGTCATTCTGTATCACAGGTTCGAGCTTTTCAAATAGCATTCCTTGCTAAAGCATTTGTCCTACAAGGTGCAATTATATTCATCCATGTCATGCACCACCAGTACATTATTCCTGGTCTCAATGAGCTAGGATTATGCTGAGGTAACTTGGCATATCTCTTCATACAACAAAAAGGATGGAAACTCTCCTGCATGACTACAGAGGTGTCAAACAACCCTTAGCGGTGAATAAAGTTATCACATTTAAGTGCTGTGGCTGCAAGCCTTGTAATTATATGACTCAGCCTGATGCCTGAACAACACACAGCAGAGAATGTGAAAGCAGTGCAACACAATAGATTTAATTGGATTAAATGGGTAGAGAATAAACCAAATTTCCCCAGGCTTATCATATGAACCCTTGGGGGAAATTGCAGTGTGACCGATAAAACAAATAGTACAGGAATGCCAAAGCAGACAAAGGCCCAAGAGAGCACTGTTGAGTCCCCACCAAAAATAGTACAGCTGTAGTGTCACGACAATCACAGGTATGGCATAATTTTGCTGTGGAGACATTTTTCACTGCAGCACACAGGGCTTTGGCTGGAGGGGCAGCAGTAGACGAGAATGCACTGTAGAAACACTCTTCTCACACGTTATTTGGTTCCTAAATGCACCACTAAGCATGCAATGACTATCATATGGCGTTGCGGGTCCCTTTCATGCCGTTTCCAGCTGGTTCTGGGCTGCATATTTCTCTGTGACCCAGCACAGCAGCAGCAGGCGCCATCTTCTCGTGTGAAACTAATAAGGCTGCATCCTTTTTCCGTTCTCCTCAGCAGTTTCACCGCCCTGCTGCCGCTGGACCGAGCCAGCACCGAATAACACCACACATTAGCAATGCTAAAAAAAAACGAAAAAATAAACCTCCGACGGTGTCAGTTGCCACAGCTGGGTCCTTCACATCAAAACTGAGCTGTTTTCATGCTACATAAACAGAATTTCGGCTGGATAAAGTGACGGATTTCCCGTTATGTTAACAAATCTCAGGTCTCATGCCAGTCTGTGTGATTTTCTGGGAAAAGCTAGCCAACGTTAGCTCCTACGCTAGTTAGCTAACTGACTTACAGCAGCTACTTTAATAATAATGATAATAAAGCTAATTGTGACTAATTGGTGGAACAGTATTAAACATAGCTACGTGTAAAAATACCCCAAGACAAACAAAAACATCCAACATGGCAGGGCCAAGCTGTCAATCACTGACATCTAACGGTAGGCCTCGGTAGCATTGCTGGCATTACTGCTTTGCCAGTTTATTCTACGCAGTAAGTCTGTGTACATTATTAGCCCGGAAAATGACATGGAATCGGATAGAAAAAAAAATGTTTACAATTGGAAGGATAAATAAAACTACTGGCAAAAACGGGCGCGTAGGCCGAAAGCTCCGTAATCACGTTATCTCTGGCCGCATCTGCGGGTTTCTCCGCCGTACTCACCTCGGATGAAAGCGTCAAGGTCGCCGCAAGTAACAGCACAAACGCCGTGAGCTCCCCCATACCGTCCTCCCGGTATCCAGCACCGCCGTTATGTTCACGGTTTTCCCGTTTGAAGAGAGAGAAACGTTAAAACAGGCGTTGATAAGCGACGACGCAGCAGCAGCGGCGGCTGAGAGGCGTTCAGGTCCCGGTGATCCCAGTGTTTCCAGCTCCTCCCAGGTGGTGGCGGTGTGAGGCTGCAGGATGTTTGGAGCGGAGCTAGTGATGGCTCATGCGCAAAAGACGCGACTCTAACGGCGCTTTTCCATTAGCACCTACTCGGCTCGGTTTGTGAGGTTTTCCATTAGGACATAATACTTTGTACCAGGTGCTATTTTAGAACCAACTCGGCCAGGGTTCCAAGCAAGCTGAGTCAAGCCGATAATGAGACATCTACAGAGTGCAGGCCTCTGATATTGAACAGGGAGTGACAATACTTCATGAAAACCCAGGTGCAGACAGAAACTGGCAGACAAGTGAATAAAAAAAGGGCTTTATTAAACACACCAAAGTAAAAACTCATACAGAAAATGTATAACCAGACTGAAGGGGAAACAACCCTAATACTAAAATAAGCCACACTACAAAAACCTACAAGACTCACAGCTAAACTCAAAAGGTGCCTACAGAACTGAACAGGAACCAGGCAAAAAAAACAAAACAAAACAAAAACACGGGGCACTCACAAATCAGGGAACTAAAATAAAGGACTAACAAGCAGGCACAGGGAATCTGGGAGCTGATGGGAGATGAGATGGGTTACTGCAGGCTCGAACAGGTACTGGTTGGGACCGGGGGGAGAGCTGGGTCCATGAAGCTGTGGTGGCCTGGAGACAATGCAGGAACAGAAACTAATCCAAAAAGGAGAAACTGGCTCCATATGGAAATGAGAGTGTATGATCTGACAGGGAGTGCATGAACTTGAGTTTATATACCTGGAGTTGTGATTGGGAACAGGTGAGTTGAGTGAGCTGATTGCTGCAGCTGATATTCATCAAGCAATCAGCAGTGCAGGCAGGTTAGGCTTCAGATAATACCACATTAAGAGCCGTTTGGTAGCCGAAAGAGCCGCTTCTTCTTTGGGAACCTGCCAGAAGAACCGGCCCTCTGAACAGAGGTCAGACTTGTCTGACTCGTGTGTCTGTTTAGAAAATGGAAATCACCTACAAGATCTCCACCCAATCATTTACCACAATTCATTGTCCTGGGGTGATGCAACAGTGTAAAGTCGCACAAACAGGATTGTATTATAGCTTCCATGTGGCGTGTTAAACTCTGGCAGGATGTGTCTGTAATCCATTATATCTGATTGGGAGGGTTCTTCAATTTCCATATTTGACCATATTCCGGCACATTTAATAACTTTCGTTTGTCCTTATCTGAAGGAAGCGAAACGACTGGAAGGGATGTGTCCTCAGCCTCAAGCAAATGTGAGTGTGTGAGGAATAATGTTGGCAGTTCAGGAATTCATTGATGTTTATCAATAAAGTAAGAGGATTGTTGATACTAAACAGAAACAGTTGAGTACACTGCAGAATGTTAAACAGGAAGTAAGTGAAAGCAGGTACAAACGGAATAAGCATTAAGTTCATACAGAGGAGAAGCAGAGACCTTTAAACAAGACATCAATGCCAAGAAAACATTTACACCATTAAATTTAATATTTTATTTATCCTCAACTTTATCCATCCTGTGTGTGTCTCACCCATTTAAATGAAAGAAAAAAATACATCTAGATATATCAATATATAGCTGTGAAGCCCAAAAGTGCTGCTTCCAACTCAGAATGTGATGTCCGATTTACCTGGAATATTTGTCAGTTTGAATAAAATTTATTGATTAAACTTAATCTCTCAGGTTTATTGAACTTTTCCCCTCTGATTTAGTGAATTTACATCAGCTGGTTTTATATTTTTGATTCAAGTTTGGGTCAGTTAACACACATTTATAATGCAGCAGGGGAACTTGCATTATGTGCTCAGAAATGTCAGTTAAAATGAATATTTTCAGGAGATTCTGTGAACTGGAGTAATACCTGTTGCCTTTTTTTCTGTAGGTGATAGAAGGGAAGATGTCGACGGCTTTCTTGGAAAAGGAGTCATTCTGCCGTGCCTCTGCTTGAACAGAACTTTGAATATGGAGTTTAGGTGGCAGAAAACACAGTATATTGTTAAACACACTGGGAACACTTCAGACTTTAGTAACAACTATGAAAGCAGAGCCAAACTATTTGTGTCAAAGAACAGCAGCGACTGCTCCCTTCTCCTGAAGAACATCACACTGGAGGACGAGGGGATGTACACATGTATATTCAGGGCTGAAGGTGTATACACACGCTCCTTGGTGAATCTTACTGTTTCTGGTGAGTCATTCATTTATTTATTTTGCATACAAACAATATTTGTGCACTTGTGAATTTCCAGTGTAATCTGTTACAATTTTAACTCATGTCTTCTCTCACCAGTGGGGAATATTTCTATGATATACGGCACTGGACCTGGTAAGTAGTTATTTTTAATGATTGTTTTGCAGAAGATTACAAGCAGCCTATATAGGTCACCAAATTAAAACAATATGATGTTTAAAGTAAATGCAGCAACAGCCACAATACAACATTGTAAAACTGTTTAAGATTATAGGTCTTGCTTAATATTTTTAATGTGATATTTTTGACATCAAACCATTAAGAAAGTAATTTTGTTGTTGACTGATATATATTGCGATTTTATTCAATTCCTTTAGAACCTACGTCTCCAGACCATATCCGGACCTTGTGTCTAGTGATGCCCTTTGCGTTGGTGGTTGTACTTTCCCTGTACTTGTTTCACAACAGGACAGGTTCAGGGTGAGCTGTCCACCTGAATAGTTATTGTCCTCTGTAACTGTTACTTTTTTTTGTGGCATTATTTGATTGTTAGTATTAATGGATCTATTTGTACAGCTGCTCCTCATCAGTGTATTGCATTTTATGGTCTTATTATATAGTTTTATGTAAACAACTCCAAAACCCTGTTATAAAGAACAGAGTCTAAAATGTAACTAGAAGGTCAAAAAAAGGTCAAAATAAAGTATTAAGTAGCATAAAATAGAAATACTCAGGGAAAAATATCTTAAATTTGTAGCTAAGTGGAGTAATTTAGTACATGGTTATAGTTCACTGCACACATGCAAGCATACAGACATTTGCATTTTTATATAAAGAATATCTGTAGTTAACAATATTTAATGTTTCAAAGAAAATAGTTAAAGGCTTCATATGTTAAAAATCCATTTTTATCTGCCATATAAACTTGGAGGTGTAGAATGAACACTGAGAGAATGTGAAGACGCTCACTACTGCCTTTGGTCTAGCCCCTTTTCGACTAGATGGCCGACCAGCTTTACGAGCCAGTCACAGTTCTGTTCAGTTTCTAAGACGAAACTGAGGAACCAACAGTTGACAGGCTAAAAAAGTTTATAATCCTGCACCAGATGAGCGATTCTGAATGATTTACTTTGTACTGCTGCTTCTGCCAACTATGAAATGTCTGATCTACGAGCAAAACACCTTGCTGGCTGCAAGAGTGAACACAAGCGTCTTCATGCACTCCCAGCATCTGAGGAATTGAAGACTCTGTGGATTACCTGTAACAGTGATGGCAATATCATCACAACAATCAGAAAATCTTTAGTGTTACGTCATTTTGCAGCTAATGTGGCTAACGCTATCATGAACTTTGAATAAGCTAGTTGGATGTGAACCGTTTCTCACCTGGACACTGGACAGGAGTTACAACTTTATAGTCAAGACTGTACAGAAACTTGATTTATTAAAAAATTCTCAGATAAATATATGAGTTTGTACACAGATTTCTATAGTTTTAATTACAACAGGGCAATCTTTGAAAATGCTATATGAGTTTATATACAGGGGAAGTCTGTGAATCGTTCATGTATTCTACATGAATTCAAATAATGATGCCAGACCTGTCCCTCTCAAACTGTGTAAATAAAGAGAAAATGATAATGAAAACACAACAGTAAGAAATACAGGACAGACTGTCAGAGTTGAAACTTTTGTGCAGATGTTATTACAACAGTCCCCTCTTTCTGATACTAAATATTGAAAGAATGAAATCAACCCAGTGTCAACGCAGCAGAACTACATGTTGTCTAAAGTTTGTGATGTGTGATTTGAATGTGTTCAGCCTCTATAGCCTTCTAAGTCAATATACAGTGTTCATTATCCTTCAAAGGTTTGGGATCACTTAGATGTGTCCTTATTTGACTGATAGGGACAGAAAAAGACGAAACGGACTGGTCAAGAGGGCTGGTTCTGTCCTGGACTGTTCCCTGGACTCCATAGAGGAGGATGTTGGCAAAGCTCACATCCATCATGGACAATCCCTCTCACCCACTGCATGACACTGTGGGGTCTTAAAGCAGCTCCTTCAGCAGCAGACTGAGACATCCACCCTGCAAGAAGGAACGCTATCGCAGGTCCTTCATCCCATCTGCTGTAAGACTTTACAACATCAGCATCACTGGCTGATGCTAACATATGCTGGACTCATATCATATCACCCCAAATCATAAAATCTGCACAGCAATTCTTGCGCTGCTACATCTTTGCACTTATTCAATTAATTTTTTCAAGACATTTTATATTGTGTTGTTTACAGTGTGTCAATATTGTACTATTTCATCCTCACTTCTCATCTCTCTACATATTTTAAATATTATTACTACTATCTTATTTTTTATTTTATTATTATTTTATTACTACTACTATGTTTATTGCTACATAAGCTGCTGTAACAATGTGAATTTCCCCTGGCGTTGGGAGAAATAAAGGACTATCTTCTCTTATCTTATTTTTGAAAGAAAAGCTGTTTTTTTCAATGAAGATAACATTAAATAATTCAGAAATACAGTCTAGAAATTGTTAATGTGGTAAATGACTATTCTAGCTGTCCAGCTGACATTCATCCAGCAGTCAGCAGTGCAGGCAGTAAGACCAGGAGGGTGAGAGAGAGAAAGAGACAAAGGAGACGGACAGAAGGATGCAGAGACAGACAGATGCAGAAAGAGGGAGCCAGAGGGACAAGGAGAGAGAGACAGGAAGAGTGATTGAGAGGGAAGATAGAGAGACAGATGACAGACAGGAAGCAGGAGGGAGAAGGAAGGAGAAGAACAGGGGCTGGAGCAGCGATCATGACAAATTATGAAGCTCCTCATAAAAACACTGAATGCAAAAGGGTTTATCAATACACAAGTCATTCATATTTGCCAGGTTAGGCTTCAGATAATACCACATTAAGAGGCGTTTGGTAGCCGAAAGAGCCGTTTATTCTTTGGGAGCCTGCCAGAAGAGCCGGCCCTCTGAACAGAGTCGAACTTGTCTGACCCGTGTGTCTGTGTAGAAAATGGAAATCACCTACAAGATCTCCACCCAGTCATTTACTACAATTCATTGTCCTGGGGTGATGCAACAGTGTAAAGTCGCACAAACAGGATTGTATTATAGCTTCCATGTGGCGTGTTAAACTCTGGCAGAATGTGTCAGTAATCCTTCCTTCATTACATCTCAGTGGGAGGTGGTGCTTCGTGGTTCGGTAGTAATTTCCATATTTGGCGATATTCCGGCGCGTTAAATACTTTCATTTTTTCCTCTTCTGAAGACAGTCATGTGAGGATTGTGCTGGAGATTTAATCACCTCTCCATGTCGGATGTATAATGTAACTAGAATAACAACACGACCGGATCAGATCGGGAAAATAATACAAAGTGATTCATAAATATATTCTTAGAGGAGATGTCTACCGGCAGAGGAAATATGCGGACTTTGGTGGGGATGTTGATGGCTCTGGTGGTCTCAGGTATGATTTCAAATCATTCAGATCACTCATGTTTTTAACACTGAAATTTTAATGTAAATACTTAAATTGGAGCAGCATGACAGTGTAAAAATACTCATTGCACCATTCCCCTCTTCCCGAAATAGCCTTCTGATTAAACTTTACAGCCTGATAATGTGCACACAAGTTATTATCTCTAAAAGATACACATCAGAAGTGGTATCTTATTAGATAAATACATTGTATGACTATCTAAACTGAGCAATCTTTATCTAACTATCTGCAAAAAAATTCAATCCTTTTTACTGTGTAAAATTCCATCACATGTATGTTTTGCAAGCAAGTTCATTCAATGTAATGATTCATCAATTCAGAGCAAAAGTCTGATCAAAAACAACTTTGGTGGTCTCATATTTGTTCTTGTAGATTTCAGATGGGACTGATTACAAGATAGCCACTGCCAAAGTAAAAGATTTATGAAAACATGTATTAGATTTGACAGCATTTTTGAACACAGAGGAAGCATTGATTAAATTTCACCAGACACCCGGTAACAGCCTAAAAATGCAGTATCTTTATTTAACTGTGGATATTTTCTGTAGCTTGGACGTTAATGTTTAGAGAAAGGTTTACAGCAGCTTCTCTGGTTGATCAGCAGCACATCTTTTAGCTGTCAATCCTGCAACCCGTCATCATTCATACCAACAGGCTGTTAAAAGACAACAATGACTTTTAGATGACTTCAGGCTACTTTGTGGAGAAAGTCATCAGAGTCTGTTGTGTTCTTTGTTTTTCATTGAGTTTTCATTGGTGTGGTTTTAGTTTCTTGTGCTATTGTTGAATCTAATGTGTTACATGTGTTAGAACCACATTTATTTCAGCTATGTCAAATGTAAATACAGGAAATATTCAAAATGATAAGCCTAATATTTGGTGCAGTGCCTAAAGCTCATGGAAATCTGCAGAGATATGATTTTATTATAACATTCATTGTCCTAGTGAAACAACTGATATCAGTTAGAAGGTAAGTCTTAACTGAAGATGCTTATTTGTACATACAGAACCAAATACACTCACATTGTGAAGGCCTGTAGAAGATCAGAGCAGATCTTTGTTTGTATTTTACTTCATGGCAAACTTTCTTCAAACCAAACTATTTCAGTTGTTAGATATCTGCAAGACTGAAGAAGCATGACTGTGTTTACATGTTCTGTCTTCTTTCTTCATGTACTTAGAAATGTAAACAAAGCAAGAGTCTGCCATTTTTCACAAGGAGTGGCTGTGTGTTTCTGTTTGAACAGCAAAACCACAATGGGAAAAGTTGTATATTAACTGGGTCAGTGAAATCTGGACAGGAATGAGCAGAACGTAGGGGATCTATAATGTAATTTAAATTGATTTTCATTCATGCAGAAACAACAGAGGGGAAAATTAACAGCAAATATCTGTTGAGGTTTTATGATCTTTTATGTAAGATGTTATTCTGATGTGAAGACAATAAGATAATCCTTTATTGCTCTTCACGTCTGGGGAAATTTCACCTTTATTTTAGTAATTATATAAAAGAAAAATCACATCAAGCACCACAATACAAAAGACATTGATGGTAAAAGACAGAAAATGAAAGCAAATGTGAGCGTGTGAGGAATAATGTTGGCAGTTCAGGGATCCATTGATGTTTACCAATAAAGAAAGAGGATTGTTGATACAAAACAGAAACAGTTGAGTACACTGCAGAATGTTGAACAGGAAGTAAGTGAAACAGGTACAAACGGAATAGGCATTAAGTTCATACAGAGGAGAAGCAGAGACCTTTAAACAAGACATCAATGCCAAGAAAACATTTACACTATTAAATTTTATATTTTATTTATGCTCAACTTTATCCATCCTGTGTGTGTCTCACCCATTTAAATGAAAGAAAAAACAAATCTAGATATATCAATATATAGCTGTGAAGCCCAAAAGTGCTGCTTCCAACTCAGAATGTGATGTCCGATTTACCTGGAATATTTGTCAGTTTGAATAAAATTTATTGATTAAACTTAATCTCTCAGGTTTATTGAACTTTTCCCCTCTGATTTAGTGAATTTACATCAGCTGGTTTTATATTTTTGACTCAAGTTTAGGTCAGTTAACACACATTTATAATGCAGCAGGGGAACTTGCATTATGTGCTCAGAAATGTCAGTTAAAATGAATATTTTCAGGAGATTCTGTGAACTGGAGTAATACCTGTTGCCCTTTTTTCTGTAGGTGATAGAAGGGAAGATGTCGAAGGCTTTCTTGGAAAAGGAGTCATTCTGCCATGCCTCTGCTTGAACAGAACTTTGAATATGGAGTTTAAGTGGCAGAAAACACAGTATATTGTTAAACACACTGGGAACACTTCAAACTTTAGTAACAACTATGAAAGCAGAGCCAAACTATTTGTGTCAAAGAACAGCAGCGACTGCTCCCTTCTCCTGAAGAACATCACACTGGAGGACGAGGGGATGTACACATGTATATTCAGGGTTGAAGGTGTATACACACGCTCCTTGGTGAATCTTACTGTTTCTGGTGAGTCATTCATTTATTTATTTTGCATATGAACAATATTTGTGCACTTGTGACTTTCCAGTATAATCTGTTACAATTTTAACTCATGTCTTCTCTCACCAGTGGTTAATATTTCTATGATATACGGCACTGGACCTGGTAAGTAGTTATTTTTAATGATTGTTTTGCAGAAGATTACAAGCAGCCTATATAGGTCACCAAATTAAAACAATATGATGTTTAAAGTAAATGCAGCAACAGCCACAATACAACATTGTAAAACTGTTTAAAATTACAGGTCTTGTTTAATATTTTTAATGTGATATTTGTGACATTAAACAATTAAGAAAGTAATTTTGTTGCTGATTGTTTGATATTTATTGCAATTTTATTCAGTTTCTATAGAACCTACGTCTCCAGACCTTATCCGGATCTTGTGTCGAGTGATGCCCTTTGCGTTGGTGGTTGTACTTTCCCTGTTCTTGTTTCGCTACAGGAAAGTTTCAGGGTGAGTGTCGTAATCCCACATCTTTTTACTGTGATTGAGAGTTACTGGTCCAACCAGAGTTGCCCAACACTTGTAAACAGCCACTGTGTTTGCTGTTCTTTATTCACATTTGTCATTCTTGATGTGTCTCTCCTTATCTTTTTGTTTTTGATAGAAAGCTGAACGTAGGCGAAGACGAGAGGGAACCGAGAATATCTGTATGACATGAGATGAACTCCAGAATGACAATGTGAAAGTACTTTGTGTGTGACGAGGTGGTTGGTCGTGGACTCGTGCCCATCCTGATTTGTTTGCCTGCAAGTTGCATCCTGTATTTCCACTAATGGAATGTGCTTTTGAAAAGGGACTGCAAGTGTTCCAACAATACGCAGTGTGTTTAAATGTGACCAGTAAAACTGAAACTCTTTTTGATAAAATTACACCCGAATAAAAATTTCTTGCTGACACTAAAATGTCAACAAGACAAATTTTTTAAAGCATAAAAAAGTTAAGTCGGATTCGCAGGTGCTTAAAGCCGGGCTGGATTACCCTGAGCTAAATCACTGCACTTTATACACTCTAAGATCCATTTTTCAGTCTCCAGGTTTCATTACTTAACAACTGAGCTTTATACTATATACTGTATGTGCCATAATGTACAGGATGTTAATACAGATGAATTTACTACAGCCACTTTACCAAGCTTAACCTGTTATTGCAACACTTACAATTGCAACAGTCATGAAGATGTATGACATGACAGCATCTCTGGACGACTGACAACTGTGATTTCCTTGTAAAATTTGCTCTTTTCTTATATCACGTTTTAAAATGTAATGTATCTTCTGTAACTGCCTCTGGGGTAGACTGGTTAAGGTGAAAGTTGAAGCTTTACCACATTTGCTTTTCTTTGTAAATAAGCATGTTTGGATTAGCATTGTGGCTGAGAGGTGTATGTAATACACTTTATAGTTCTTCAAGGTTTGAACTAAAACTCGTGACATTTTTTGTGACAGTCATGAGGCACTGCCATTGTCTGTAAATAATCCCTACCTGGACACCAAAGTGTCGTCAGAAACAGTCTCCATCTTCTTCTGTCTGAAAACATGAAACATGACGTCAGCAGCCTTGCTTCTGTGAATGCAGACACGAGGTTGTCCCACATATGAAGGGACATCAAAATGTGAATATATATATGGCCTTTTTCAGAGTTTTACGAAGCGTTAAGATGAAAACTACTCTGAAAATACTGCAGCTGGGGGAAACATTTATCACTTGGGTCTTTTTATACCACTAACTTGTGATTTTGTATTGCTGACGTTGTTTTGCATCCTGGAATCATCGTCACTGAGTCTTTCTTTGTGTAAACAGCTTTTAATGTATCGAAGCTAAGCTGAAATCTGGTCAGCACTTTTATATGTTTGTGGACATTTCCAAGATAGGGTTCTGACGTGGATTTTAGTAATAACGTTTGTCATAAAGTTTGATTTTGGAAAAAGCAGAATGAGTAACTGTGATCTTATTTCCTTTCACAATATTTCGCTTCCCTTTTCTTCTGTATTGAATCATACCAAAAAATATGCCGTGGTACAACATTCTGATCCTTTAAGTACAAATAGTAAACTTTCAGAACACAGGACAGACTGTCAGAGTTGAAACATCTGTCTGGATGTTATTACAACACTCCTCACTTTCTGTTGCTAAATATTGAAAGAATGAAATCAACCCAGTGTCACCGCAGCAGAACTACATGTTGTCTAAAGTTTGTGATGTGTGACTTCATGTGGGGTCACTTAGAAATCTCCTTATTTTTGAATGAAAAGCGTTTTTTTCAGTGAAGAAAACATTAATCAGAAATCCAGTGTAGACATTGCTAATGTGGTAAATGACTATTCTAGCTGGAAACAGCTGATTTTTAATGGAATATCTCCATAGGGGTACAGAGGAACATTTCCAACAACCATCACTCCTGTGTTCTAATGCTACATTGTGTTAGCTAATGGTGTTGAAAGGCTAATCGATGATTAGAAAACCCTTGTGCAATTATGTTAGCACATGGATAAAAGTGGGAGTTTTCATAGAAAACATGAAATTGCCTTGGTGACCCCAAACACAGTAGTGTATATAGTTAAAATTGTTAAAATCTCTGTAAAATTTACCGTTTCTGTCAAACACCATACAGTTCAGTGAACATCTAAACCTATCAGCTGTTAGATCAGGTGAGTCACACGTTTCCCACCATGACCTGATGCCGTGAAGTCCCTGGAAAACAACTGCCGCTGTCTTGATCTTAGATAATGTCATTGCTTACGTCGTCCAGATGTCAGAACAAGTTGGGATCAAATCGAGTCGGTGCAGGTCTGGCTCATCTGGAACGGCCTTGATGCCAACAGGTGTGATCTAAACTGTGGAAACTTTAAAGCTGAGGGGATGCGAGAAATGGTGGAAACTGAAAAAGTGATTTGACACCAGAACTGTATGGGTCGCAATGTTTGTGTCACTAGGAGTTAAATTTATGAGTTGTACAACCATAGTGAAATTAATCAATTGTACACCATTTTGAGCTTTAGAAATCGACACCCTCTTAAAAATAATGACTGAATAATGACATTTTTTCAAGTTTTTCAGGAAACACAAAAAACTGAACCAGTGAGGCCAGGGGTAGAATCGCATGATCCATTCAACTGAGGATGTAAGCAATTTTACCAGAGGTGGCCAGCAACATGAGGAGATGATTTAGGCAAAAAAACCCAAGAAACTTCTGTCAAAAAATTACATAGACCATTATTTTAGGAAGGTAACGAAATGGAAATCCTATTCTTGGGACGTGAGCACAATACGGGACCTTTCAATTCTCTCCAAAAAGCTCATTATATTGGAGGAAAACTTGCAAAACAGTGAAACTTAGTGACTCAGTGGTTTGATTGACAATAAAATACAAAAGACTCATGTTACATTCAATATTTACTCACTGTTTTAAACAGCTACTCAAATTTCCAACCACACAGCAAACACCAGCTGTAGCTCAGTGAAGCTGACATCACCCCCACATAAAAAATCTAAGCAAGCAGGCTGAGTGGTTAGTGCTTCGTTTTTGCTGATTTGTGCCATTAAAAATATTCGTTTGTGCTGCTATGGTTTTTGAGATATTAAAGATTTTTTTTTTAGATCATTCAGAGGTCATCATCCTCCCAGCTTGCTTCAAAACGAACCAGACCGGTCGACTTTTTTAGTGCTTCGTTTGTGCTGATTTGTTTGTGCTGCTATAGTTTGTGAGATATGAACAGTTTGATGTTTGCGTGCTGACGTCACCATCCCCCCAGCTTGCCCCAAAGTGACCCACACTGGTCTACAGGTTCTGTAGTTTCAGAAATAAAACTGGTAGTATCTCAGAAACTATAGCAGCACAAACGAAGCACTAACCACTCGGCTTGTTTGCTTGGATTTTTTTTTTTTTTTTTTAATGTAGGTGGAGGGGTCAGCTTCACCGAGCTGCTGTACGTCGTCATTGCGTCTGACGTAGACCAGGAAGTAAGACAGCTAACTAGCTCGCTCAGCTAGTAGCAAGTAGTAATGAAGCTAAAAAGTAGTTGTTTATGTTTTTACAAGCTGCCACGACATTGACGTTCTGTCCACGGTAAGACAAACTGTACAATGGAAACGGTTTTGATAAGCGGTTAAATGTAAGCGAAGTTTATGAGCGTAAAGCTGGTGTATAATGAAGGGGAAAAACGCGAGAGAGCATAAATGTAGCTTACATGAGTTAACGTGTTTACGTCAAACAGTCTATGGTGTGTGTAAATCCTCAGTTCGTGCCGATGCAGGAGTAGTTTACTGATTTGACTCCATAAACACAGCTGATGTCAAACGGCTATTTTATTGGTTATGAAGAGATCTGAACTGTAAACCTCTGCTTGTACATAGTTATGGTGTACTATTAGTGCTTCCAGTCATTTGTGAGGCGTTGTCAAGTCTGCAAAACACAGCTGACTCTTGGACTTGGACAATATGAAGCCAGATACATGCATATCAAGCCCTCCATAGCTGTCCATAGCCAGTCTGTCATTTTAGTGCTGAGGTATATTAAATATGTGCTTATTGTTGAGGCTGTAGCTTTGAATGTTGTTGCTCATCCCATTCTCAAATGTGAGGAGAATCACATTAGACACATTGAAATAAAGTGACATGAGCACAGCTATGACCTCCATTATTAACACTTCCTGACAGTGTTAAAAGAGACAGAATATTATAATCTTTCTACCGTAAAAGTAGAATTTGTGGCAGATCACTTGTATTGGATTCCATTGAAGTATATAGGTTTAAACCTTAAAAAGTGGCCAGGGAGTGTTAGTATCTTTGAGATTTTGGCTGCTGGTTTAACAGAAAAGGGAACTCATATTGGGATTTGATTTTAAAAAAAAAATTGCTATAGCCCTGTTGTGACTGCACTCTGCACTATCTGCATTCCTCAGCTGAAGACTATGAGCTCTGCCCTTTCCGCTGAAATATTCACTCCGAATTTCTCTACTTTGTTATTCCTCATTATACTGCAATAAAAATACAAAAGACAAATATTTTTCCATATTGATTTTGACATATTGGCTCATCCAGATTTACATGACAATAAGCAGGTAAGAAAAATATGTAGATCTCCACAAGTCTGACAGTCAGAGATAGATTTAGAAGGAAAATGCCACATTTACGGAGCACTGTTAGCCTCACAGCTAGAAGATCCTCGGTTCACGTCCCGGCCTGGACCTGGGATCTGTCTATGTGGAGTTTGCATGTTCTCTCTTTGCATGCGTGAGTTTTCTCGGGGTTCTCCGGCTTCCTCCCACTGACCAAAAACATGCTGAGGTTAATTGCTGATTCTAAATTTCCTGTAGGTGTGAATGTGAGTGTGCTTGTTTGTCTCTGCATGCCCCTGTGATAGACTGGTGTCCCATGCCTTCGCCTTAAATCAGCTGGGATAGACTCCAGCACCCCACGACCCTAATGAGGATTAAACAATGCATAGACAATGGATAGATGGATGTCACATTTAATATTTTGAAAATTCTTAGCATTTTTTGTTATTGAAGTACTTACACAAGGTGGTGGTTATTCTGCTGTTGTTATCACTGATTTTATTTAGAGCCATTAACTGATGTCAGCTAATTTTTTTCAGCACTGATCGAGTGCGGAGCTGAATACGGACGCTACAATGGGCCAACGAAAGAGAGTGGCAGCTGTGAATAACCCTTCATCTCAGAGACACTCCGGGGTTCCTGCAGAGGCCCCCAGAGTCTGCAACAGAAAGCACAACATCTGCATGGTGTCGGACTTTTTCTATCCAAACATGGGCGGAGTAGAAAGTCACATTTACCAGCTGTCCCAGTGTCTGATTGAAAAGGGACACAAGGTGGTAATTGCCACCCACGCCTATGGCAGGAGGACGGGTGTCCGATACCTGACCAATGGACTGAAGGTTTACTACTTGCCCCTGCAGGTGATGTACAACCAGTCAACTGCCACCACCTGCTTTCACAGCCTCCCACTGCTGCGCTGTGTGTTTGTCAGGGAGCAAATCACTGTGGTGCATGCACACAGCTCGTTCTCTGCCATGGCCCATGATGCACTGTTCCACGCTAAGACCATGGGTCTGAACACCGTAAGTGACCCGGAGTAATTTGATGTGTTTGTATCATTTTGCCACACGTAATTAGTTTGACGTGAACCTAAAGAGCGTTATCGTTTGCAGGTGTTCACTGACCACTCACTCTTCGGCTTTGCTGACGTCAGCTCTGTGCTGACCAACAAGCTTCTGACCGTGTCGCTGTGTGACACCAACCACATCGTGTGTGTGTCGTACACCAGTAAAGAGAACACAGTTCTCCGAGCAGCACTCAACCCGGAGATTGTGTCTGTTATTCCCAACGCCGTTGACCCAACAGACTTCACCCCCGATCCCTCCCAGCGCCAAGATGACAGGATCACAGTTGTCGTGATCAGCCGTCTCGTCTACCGCAAAGGTGCAGAGATGTTGCGGTGTCAGACATTGTATGAAGTCATTTTTCCAGAATTCTGCCAGTCACTGTTTGCTGTACTCATAGCTGAAGGGTGCGGTGGTGAATTGGACACTGGTCATGTTCTTGTTGGTGCAAGTCAGTCACACTCCAGCTGCAAAAATATCTTTCGTTAAATTAGAGGTTGACAGACAGATTGGGATAACATGTCATCCCATTTTTATTACTAGAAATGTGTAAGTATCAGCTTACATGTTGACTCATAAGTACAGTACTGTGAGATGACAATACTAAATTATATAATGAAATTATTAACGGGACCAATTTTACATAGTTATGTACATGGGAGAACCTACAAGATTATTTTTTTAAGTGGAAAATATCACATGCAGCCCGTCAATACAAAAATATTTAGTTATATTACATGTTGACCACTGATTACATCCACTCAAATATCCATATACATATCAGCCTCAAAACTTCAGCCTTCACTAAGGCCTAATAAAGAATTGCTTTACTTTAATGGTGAAATAAAGTGTTCACATTCTTATCTTCTGCTCAGGAATTGACCTTCTTGGTGGGATAATCCCAGAGCTCTGCCTCAAACATCCTGATCTACATTTCCTGATTGGTGGAGAGGGACCAAAGAGAATTGTGTTGGAGGAAGTGAGAGAGAAATACCAACTACATGACAGGTACTGCTGGATGCTTTTTATTTCCTCAGATTATTTGATAGGGAGACAACTGAACTCTTTCAAGACAAAGACAAAATTACTTACCATGACATGACCGCACACTGACAAAGTCCTCCAAAGTTTGTTTTAAATCGTGTCTGTCTGTGTTGTGGTAGGATGACAGGTATGATTACACCACATCTGGGGATGACTGTCAGGAAGCCGTTATTTATTTGGAAGTGCAGTGAAGTTAGTGCTATAACTGCATCACCAGGATTTATCGCATGACAGCAGTCTGACGTTGATTGACAAACAAGCAGGTTTGTGTGAAAAGGTGCAGGTATTGTTCATGGTGGTAACGTCTGTAATTGGAATTGTGCAGGGTGCGTCTGCTGGGGGCTCTGGAGCATAAAGACGTTCGTGGCGTTTTGGTGCAGGGTCACATCTTCCTCAACACGTCTCTGACCGAAGCGTTCTGTATGGCCATCGTGGAGGGAGCCAGCTGTGGGCTGCAGGTTTGTTGTCATTCATCATGTGCCTTGTAGCGCATCAGCTCTGAAAAAGAAAAATAAATAAATGCTTGAGGTTGCTTAACGATTCATTAGAAGGAAGGAAATGCCTGTGCAGTCTTGCCCTTCCAAGGTGCAGTATTTCTCACGGTATCATTAAGTAATGATTGTGCAAGCTGCATTTCTTTTGGTTACAGTGGTTTCTAAAAGTCATGTTAACACATGAACAGATGCTTTCTTTTCCCCTTTTCCATTCTAAACCTTTAGCTTCATTAATTCAACTTCATAATCATTTTTCTTTATCACTAATAGCTATAAAACAGTAACCACAGAAACTAGTGTAAATCTTTATCGTCTTCACTCTATTTCACCCCATTCAGCCCAACAGAACGGGCACAACACAGCTGAATCTTGGCACAGATTTGCTGTGGGTGTGTGTTTGTAGGTGGCTGCCCGACTCTTCTCATAGCACTGCCTAAAAATAACTCACCAGGTAATGGAAAAAAAGAGGAGATTCAAGATTGCCCTGTCTGTGAACAGTGTTTGGCACATAATCAAACTTAACGAAAAAAGAAGCCCATACAGTTGTACGTGGCAGACAGCAGCTAGCCGTGACGCAGACGCTCCCATTTGATGGTGGAGTTTGGGTATCTGGAGGAAGAGAAAACAGCCTTATCAGCGACTGTAAATATCAGTTAAGTTTAGACTTGAAAGCTACACACAGAACAGAAACCAGAAAAACCGTGAGAAATGATAAGGGTCATCCTTCACAGCAGCTGGATGTTTGCTCCGAATACTTGTTGCTAGGCAGATAAGAAAAGGCTTGATTTTGTCGTTAATTTTTCAGCCTTTTCCACTAGATTATCTTTCTACAGGAACTAGGAACTGATTTAGCAATTCAGGGGGGTTCCACTACAGTGACCAGGGCCTAAATACATTCGAGCTATAAATACTGAGCTCAGATTTTATTTCAGACACCGTTTTTATACATCTGAGAGTGGACCAAAATATCTCCACAGAGATGTGGAAGACTCACTGCCCGTTATAGAAAAGCTGGATTCCAGTTGTTGCTGCTGAGGGTGGCCCAACCAGTTATTAGGTTTAGGGGGCAATTACTTTTTCACACAGGGTCAGGTAGCTTTGAATAGTTTCTTTTTCTGTAATAAATTAAATCATCATTTATAAACTCCATTTTGTGTTTACTTGGGTTATCTTGGTCTGATATTTACATTTGTTTGATGATCTTAAATATTAATGTGTGGAAAACATGCAAAAAAAAGAAGAATTTGAGAAGGGGGCAAATACTTTTTCATGGCACTGTATCTCCTTCATCCTGCCGGTGACCAGAAATCAATCTTAGTGCGTTATCTTGAAGAATATCTCAAGGAGGAAAGAGATTTTCCAGAGGAGCTATGAGCGGAGATGCACAGATGTATCGTCTTGGAAGTCTTTTCTGCATCTGATGTCTTAGAGAGGCAACACACAGCTGAAATATACACTGTATAGGTGCAGGACTGACAAATGTATGTATAGAATATATACACATCCAATAACATGTACTCACTCTGTTGTAACACATCTCACTCTTCATTATATTCTTGTCTCCACTTCTGTGTCACTTTTTAGATTTCACATAAAAATGTGTGACATCCGTACATTGTTGCCACATTATCCCAAGATCTGAATTGAATTGCAAGTGAATGTGTTCTGTAATTTGTCTTGAACACTGTTATGCTTGTCTGACAGGGATCATGAAACACGGCCATGGGCTATAAACGAATTTTGACCAGATGATGCAACTTTAATTACAGTTAATGCTTCTTTAAAACAATGACACTGTGAAATACGTGATGCATGAGCTCCTCTCCCTTTGTGTTTCTGCCTCAACTCCTCCAGTTGTATCTGAGGTGGGAGGAAAGAGAGGAATTGAGGACTAACAAAGTGAGAAATGAGAAGAGGTTTCCACAGACTGTTGTGGTAAAACAAACCACCAAACCAAACAGTCTGAACAAAGCTTTCTACTTCCTTGAAATGCATCCATTGGGACTAGAAGTTCTCAGATCTTAGATCTTGATGCACTTTTGGAAACAAGAATTTGCAGCATTTTATATAAATTTGAGTGGGGTTTATTTGAAAAGCTGCAAGGTGCTTGTGCTGCTTAATCCCATATATTTGTTTTGCTAGACCCCAAATCTTAACAATCGTAACCCTTTGATGCACAACATGGGTCAAAAGTGATTCATATTCAATGGAATATGGGTATCTTTCGACCCGGATGGATGGATACTTTATTAATCCTGAGAAATTCAAGTTCAGAAGTTCATGCAATCCACTTATTCAGAATAGTCTCAGTGAAGATAAATAATAAGTTGGAAAATTATTGTTATTGTTTATAATAATTTTATTAAATTTTATCTCGGTATAGTGACATGGGGGTGTATTCAGGTTGTGCCAGTACACAGATTTCATTTTTAGTCTTACTTCACCCAGCCTTTGGTGCTGGATGTGGTTGGAGGTTAAACTACTTCAGGCATTTTAGTAGTACTAGTTTTGGAAGAGCACTTCAGATTTATAATCTTTATTTTAATGAAAGATCATTTATAGAAATGTGTGTTTGTATAAAGCATCTGTTTTTTTGTCTTTTTTTGAAGGTGGTTAGCACTCGCGTTGGGGGCATTCCTGAGGTGTTACCTGAGGACTTGATAACCCTGTGTGAACCCACTGTACGGTCTTTGTGTGCTGGTCTGGAAACAGTCATCGCCAGGCAGCGGTCAGGCTCCGTCCCCTCCCCTGCCTCCGTACATGGACGTGTGCAAAATCTTTACACGTGGAGAAACGTTGCGGAGAGAACTGAAAAAGTAGGTTCGCCAAAGTCCACCTTTTGCCCCAGTGTCATTTTAAAGAAATGTCACTCTTAGTCCTTCAAAGTTTGCTGTAGTGGGGTGTTTTTATGGCATTCCCGTATACGGTGGGCCGACCAACACAGAGCATGAGTCCGTGAAGGTAAGCCGACCCAGAGCACTTGGAGAGGACACAATTTATAGGCATGGTCAAAGGGTAGGGTGAATAGTGATTCATTTGTGTATGGTTGCTAATCAGTAACAGAGTATTGTTTCAGCTTTTATGTTCTCACCAATGAAAGCTACCTGCAGAAGCTTTAGTGTGGAAGTAACAAATATGCTTTATTGAGTTAAAAATGACTTGCACCAGGGCACATAGTAGGTACTTTCCTCATATTCTTACATAAGTATCATCATAACTTATCAATGGTGAACTTTGACCAGATATTTTGTAATGACAGTGTTAATTATTAAGACTGAGCCGGAAAAGTACAGGCTGTTCAGGTAGTCAAACTGAGTTACTGATCATTTTTGAAGGAACAAAATCATTGAGTTTTACTTTCGGAACAAAGCCACTGAAAACTTCCCTTCTTGCTTTGCATTCCTCTTGCAATGAGTTTATACACATGCATGATTTCATTTAAAAATATGTCTTATAGGTTCGCCAAGAGCCCTCACAAGCCAAAAAGATCTGCTTTGTAAACAAGATGCAGGATAGGGGCTCTGATCTGATTACCGGCATGAAGAGTGCATTTGCATCACCATCCTACTTATCAATTAAACTTAAGACAACAAAAACCTAATTCTTGTGCACATACATCACAGGACCAGTCAACACTTCCTCTACCCCTCTGCTAAACTCACTTCCACGTTTCTCTCGAAACATAAAATCCCCTCTAAGAAACCTTAAACACACTTACTTTTGCCCTTTATTCACTTTCCTACTTCCTTCAATCAACATACTACTTAGAATATACAAGCTATTCCCTGGTGGAAGGAGAGCGAGTCAGATCCTCATGAGAACAACAGTATTTCTAAGTATCCCTACTTCTTACCTATTCTTACTCGTCTGTTTTAGGCCTGTTCTTCTCTTATTTTCCTTAAAAAACAACAAAACAAAATCTAAACAAACAAACTGTTCATTTTTTATTAATAAATGATTGTTTCCATAATAAATAATTATGGAATTTGTAAAGACATGATCATAATGAACATAAAACACATGATTTTTTTTTTTTTTTTTACTTTTAATAAAATGTATGCAAGATATATCCCATGGACTTTAGAAGTCTCTCAATTATATACTGATCCATATAACAAAAAGTGATTGAATCAAAGGGTCTGGCAGAAACAAAAGGTAAGAGATGAGAGGTCTGGCAGCCAGTTGAAAATAGCAACGGTGCGACAACAAAAGCTATGAGGGGAGTCTGACAGACAGGAACAAATAACAAAAGATAGAAGAATTGTGGATAGCTGTGGGAAATGGAATGAATGAGTGACACTAGAAGGTATCTCTAGCAAAAAGTGTGCTGTTTTCTTCATCACAGATATACCACCCAGGTTACTGCAGCACGTGTAAACATGTTTTCATGATTTCCTGGATAACCTCATTTTTCAGAGAATTCAGTTTGCACTAATGGCTCTCAGAGCTGAAGCTGTGATGGATGGTGGAGTGATTGAAGCCGCTCGTCTGTGTATTTCCCTCTCAGGTGTATGACAGGGTGGCTGGAGAGGAGGTTCTCCCTCTGGACAGAAGGTTACGGAGGCTGAGGGCTCACTGCGGCCCCGTGGCTGGCTCCATCTTCGCCTTCTTCGCTGTGTTAGACTTCCTCTTCCTGCTGCTGATGCAGTGGTTGGTGCCGGATCGGGTCATGGACATCGCTGTGGACGCCACCGGCCCTCAGGGACTGTGGAGGTGGGAAACAAACAGCGAAAATGAAGCTTGTTCCAAACGTGTCATGAAGCGAGCAGCAGAAAGAGAAACTTCATGACCTCCATGCCTCTGCCTCACTTCAAGCTGTTTACATGGTGGTGTATGTATTTTTTTGGGCTTTTTTACAGAGATAATGGAGAGAGAGAGGAAATGTGGGTAAGGAGAATAGGGGAATGACATAAAGCAGGTAGTCCAGCTGTGCACCTGGACCACTTGACTATGAGATCGGCTCTTTATGGCGCCGACATTCATTTTAAAACATGACCTCTGAAAGCTGAATGTGCTTTTGCTGATCGCAGACATTGTTTACATTTACTTATCAGAAAGATAACCTATGTGAGGGCATTTTATCTCAGACATAGAATGAGCTTTTATATTAAATCACTAAAATCTATGGCACTTCTGAAGACTTTAAGCACTTCTTTTATTTATGATATAAAGTAAATGCACTGAACAGGTGAACTAAAAGGGCTGGGTAAATGGTTTGATTTGCTAATAAAAGTCAATGTTTTTGTCAAGCTGTGTATCGGAACAAATTGTTTCGTTTAATTTAGGTTTCACAGACGCCACTCATTTGTTTTATCATTTTACGTGATGTTTATATGAAACCTTTTTTTCCCAGACAACTGGGAAATAAAATACACTTGCAAATCTGTTCTAACATGTCATTTTATTTACAGTGCTTTATCTCCCAGACACCGTTACAAAAGACAGGAGGCATTAGGCATCCAAAGTCTGAGAATTAGTTACGCAGAAGAGACTTCTTTGTGGAATCGAATGTCAGACAAAACACAGAGTACCTGTGAAAAAGGAAGTGAGAGATGGAACAGCTTTCAAAACTAACAATGGGAATTTGCATAAGATCGTGGATGGAGGCTTGAAGATCATATCCTGCCTGCCAAAAAACATGCTATGTCTTCATTTAAGGAGAGCCAAAACTGAAAATCCTTTTAACTTTTAAAGAGATGTGTGTATATTTAAACTATTTGCTTTGCTTAATGTGTTTTAGTGCATTTTGTTGTTGAGATCACCATTTCCATCACACAAGAAACTGCTCTTGTATCTACAATGTGAAGAACTTGTCCATGTCTGTCTGTAGCTCTTCGTATGAACAGTTTTAGGAGATTTTTTTTTCCCACAGTCTGTTTGCTCAGAACTGTTCTAACAAGCACTGTGATGCACATGCGGTCGTCTGTATCCGTGGACTGGTACGATGTGGGTTGGAGGGTGATGGTAGTGTGACGGAGTTTAGGTTTGTGTATCCAAGTCTCCTGTAGTTTCAGTTCCATCATTGCTGTTCAAACTGAGGTTTTGCTGCGGTGCGCACAACCTCAGCAGAGGCTAAAATGCAATTTAATGATGCCTGGTTGGTTTATTTCTTTTTGGTTGCGCTGTGAGAGAACTTGAGAGACAACTAAAATATATTTGTTATTCTATCACTGTTACGATCCAAACTCTAGGGTCAGCTGGATGCAACAAAAATTGTCAAATGTTATTTGTTTGGGTAAAGCAATTTATTGTTCAGTAGCATATTTGACAGAACAGTGATCAAACAAAGAAAACAAAATTGGTGGGTGTTGGCAAATCAAAGAAGAAAATAAAAACCAAACAAAGGCTAACTGAGTAGCTTATCTAGCTAAACACAAACAAAGCAACTATACTCCCTAGCCAAACTAAACCTCCGTAGCAACACCCACCGCAAACAATAGAAACTAATACAAAAGAGTGAATAGTGCACAGAAATAACTAAATAAAACTGGTTCCTCTAAACACACACATATTTAATACACAATATGCAAACTGAAGTTACGAATAGCTTCTCACTAAAGTTGGCTGACTGGTTAGAGGAGCCACAGTCTGCCTTAAGACTGGAGGCTCCACACCGAATTATCAGCTGCCAACAGAAGCTCTGAATGTCTGTAGTCGCACCTCAGCGACCCGATGGACCAAACCAGAATACAAACAAATCATCCAGAGGCACCAGGGCGAACTGGTTACATCAAACCAGCCTGAGAGTTTTGGTTGTTGATCTACTCATGTGTGACCTAAAAGCTTTACATCTAAATTTTGATGATTGACTCTGGTGTTCAATCTCACATCTTTAATCTTTGCAATCTTTAATATAACATTGGACACACAGCAGGAATTGTCGGCCATGATGTCGTATCTGTGTGTTGCCAGGACAGACTGCTCCATCTGAGGACCCTCATCGCTAAGGTAAATATCTGCATTTCATGATTTTCAGCTAAAGACTGTGCACAAAACAAACATGAACTGAAAATTAGACCGTATGATGCTTTCATCTCCCCTACAGGACTTCTAAGTAGAGACTCTTTCTAACCATGGATAGAGTCTCTTCTCTCCAAGAGACTCATGCCAGTGGTCATTATGCTTAAGCAAAGTTCCTGTTGGACAATATTCTAAATATGAGCTTTTGTCTGATTTCACTTTACAACATTTTTTATCCAACCCTAAACTTAAGTCTTGATTTTTATTTGCTTGTTTTAACCAAGAGGATTTGCAGTGTTTGTCCAGGCAGAGAAATGTCACGTTGGGCATAAATTGAGATTTTTTTTTAATCGTAGCTGATTGTCTTGACCTTAACCGTATAATGGGTCCTGATACGCCTTATGTTATAATTTGGCACAATAAGTAAAGCGGAATTAAATGGAATACTGTTTAATTTAACTTTTAGGTTTCATCACAAACTATTTGACTACAAACAAAAAATACTACCACTGAAAAGTTTGGGGTCACTTATAAATGTCCTTATTTTTGAAAGAAAAGCATTTTTTTCAGTGAAGATAACATTAAATGAATCAGAAATACAGTCTAGACATTGTTAATGTAGTACATGACTATTCTAGCTGGAAATGGCTGATTTTTAACTCTTTGATGTGCAATGTGAGTCAGGAGATACTCATTTTCCAATGGATTTGGGTCACTTTTAACCCACGTTGCGCATCAAAAGGTTAATGGAATATCTCCATAGGGGTACAGAGGAACATTTCCAGCAACCATCACTCCTGTGTTCTAATGCTACATTGTGTTAGCTAATGGTGTTGAAAGGATCATTGATGATTAGAAAACCTTTGTGCAGTTATGTTAGAACATGGATAAAAGTGTGAATTTTCATGGAAAACATGAAATTGTCTGGGCGACCCCAAACTTTTGAACGGTAGTGTATGATTTGGTGATCATCTCTCCTTCAACACATTGGTTGACTAGTTGGTCTATTTGCTTAAGTAAAAACCTGCAAGCACATGAAGTATAGATGTGAAAGAAAGAGGATGCATCACAACAGCAGGAAAATACTCATTTGGCCGATCAGCCTTTTCTCTCTGAGCATCAAATGGCTATAATATACTTCTACTGATTCCGTATCCTGAGAGAGTGGAGTGGAGAATAAAAAATGAAAGTATCACAGCTAATCCTCAATCTTACTAGATTAGTCACTGTACCGCTCCCAATGAATGAAACCACTCCAGGGTTTGACAAGAGAGAATGAAACATGTCTGATCCAGTTTCATTTTTTACTGCTTGACAGTTTTACTGAACTGCAATTATGAATCTGTGAAGCAACATTTTCCCACCTCTGGAATTTTTGCTAGAAAGTTGAAAATTTATTGGAGAAACATGAAATCTACATGCCAGATGTGATGTCAAATGTTGGCCATCTTGTGTTTGGGTGTTTATGCATGTCGGTGTCATATGTGCTTGAGTGTTGACCCTGATAAATGAATGAATGAATGAATGAAGAAAAGCTAGTCACAGCTCAGTGGTGATATCATGTTTCCCCATGAATCTCTCCCCAGGCAGCGGCAGCAACAACAGATGGCGCTACACGTCTTTTCAACTCTTGCAGCAGCAGCAGAGCTGCTCGTGTCGGGCTCAACCACGTCCAGCTGGCATCACTCACCCACGAGGCTGCAAAGAAAGGTCTGTGTGTGCAAAAATGTCTGAGTGTAAAGGTGTGATGTGTCTCAACACAGATTCTGATGCAGTTTAGTGTCTTCACCTCATCACAGATTGTGTCTACAGTGCAAAAACTCCAAATCTTACCAAGTCTGTTTCTTATTTTTAGTCAGAATGTCTCATCCCACTTTATTTAAGATAAATTCACTTAACAAGTGACATTTCAGCAAGATGGAGGGACTTGTTTTAAGACAATGCATCTGAAATATCTTAAGTCAAACAATCTTGAAATTATCTTGTTTTGAGTTGAATTTTACAAGAAAACTCAATAAGTTTAATACATCTCAAATAAGGAGGTTAAATCTATTTTTGAGTGAAAAACTAATATTTTTTTTTTAGCATATCTGGCTTATTTTAAGACACCTAAGCTTGACAATCCTGGTAAAATATAGCTTAAAATAAGTTTTCCCAGCTAATTATAAGGTCTCAATATTCTAAATATCACATCTTATTTTAAGAAATCTTACCAAACCATTTTTCACTTGTTCTATCGGCAGATTTTTTCACTTATTTCAAGATAAAAGTTCCTTGAAAGAAGTTTTTTTTTCTTGTTTTGAGAGGGGCATTTTTTCCAGTGCGGAGCTGCTGGGTCAATATATAATTGAGGGACTTTATATGTAGGCAAAAAGATATTGCACCAAGAGAAGCATGACAGTTTTTTGATGCATGATCTTGTTAGCTAACCGTGTAACACTCCATGAAACTAACCTGAAACAGTGACAATAATCTGTCTTCATTAAACTTTGTCCTAGCTGCCTTCCTCATGACAGTTTTCTTGCTTCTCTCTTTAAGTTGCCTAATTTTACAACTGCTCCTGAAGTCCTCACCGTTAGCATCACTGCAGGTGTGGACTAAACTGCCCAAACTTCACAGGTTACACTGTCAGATATTTTAGTCTGCGTACTAATTGGAGTGTCTCTTGTGAATTTTCTTCCTGATTGCATAAAATGCTCTACACAGGTAGCATTTACTGCTATTCTCCTTAGTCTATAACCTCATGATTCTTAATAAGTATTAGAGTTGCAATGTTACACAATGAAATTATTCACTATTTTTGTCATCCTTTTGAAGCAAGAATACCAAATATTTGTTAATTCCAGCTACATAAATATGAGGATTTGATGCATTTCTTTGACGTATATGACACTAAACTAAAATGTAACAGACACTTTACACCATTTTCTATGATTTTTAAGGACAAAAAGAGAATGAATTGACTGAAAAAAGATTAATCAGTAATGAAAAGAACTATGCATTGCAGCATTACTAGGGAATAGCAGTGAGTGTTGCGCTTGTTCCCACCACTCTTTGAGGTATTTTTAGCTGATTACAATCTCCTTCATCACTATTACTTTTCCGCCTCCCACCTTCACTTTCCACTGAAGCATGAATGCAGTCTTTCTCAGTTCTCAGCAGCACGTGAACATCGTATGATTTCCTGATTAGACTAGTCAATCTAATCACTAGAGCTTTCACATGTGACTCAAAATCATTCCCGTTGTTGTTCATACAATGAGAATGCATATTTGTACTGTTGTATTTCGTGTCAGGTGTTGAATCATGTCTGCTTGCATGAACATGTGTTAATGCAGTAGTTTTTAATACTATAATTTCTATCCAGGTATTTATGCAAAACATTTTTTATCTTTTTGGAATCAAAGGTAGAAATTCCAAAACAAGTTGGATTCCATTTAGAGTGACTATAAAACACCTATAAAAAGTCTTCACCTCTCTTGAAAGTTTTCCCCATGGATTGTATTTCAACATTAAATCATGGTCATTTTTTTTTTTTTTTTTAAAAACACAAAAAAACACTCTTTCGTGTCAAAGTGAAAACGGATTTCTACATGTCGATTAATTAAAAATATAAAATAAGTGACTGCATGCAGATACAACTGCCTAGAACAGGCTGGCGTTAAAAAAAGCTGACAAGAAATGCTAGAACGTGCAAAAAGAACACTAGTGAGGGAGGCAACCAAGACATATGACTCCTCGGAGGGAGTTGCGAGCTTTAGCAGGTGAGATGGGAGAGACTGTGTAAGTGACAAAGAAAAAGTCACTGTTGAATAAAACTTGCAATAAATCTCAAATAGAGTTTGTCAGAAGGCATGTGGGAGACTCTCAGATCAACTGGAAGAAGGTTCTTTGGTCTGACGAAACCAAAATTCGGCTTTTAGGCTATCAGTCTTGATGGAATGTCATAAATGCGATTATCAGATCTCTTTAGCTCATTCCTCCTCTCTCATGGAGGCCGGCAGCGTTTCGGCTACATCAGCTGCTTTCAGCATCACACACCTGAACCTGCAACGCCACTGTTAGAGGCTGAGTTGCATTTTGGGTAATTCAGATACCAGTTCTTTTTGTTTTTTTTTTTTTTAAAAAAAAAGAAATACTACTTTCTATAAAGATTCTATTTTGACTATTGACCTCAAACATGCCATAGCTAAGATTTATCATTCTTAATCCACTGCAAAACAAAAAAAGGAAGTAATGGAGTTTTATTTTTTTTTATCAGCTTTGGTGATTTTTAAGTCACATGAGACATCAATGGTTTATGAATAAGGAAACGGGAAAGCAAAACTAAAAAAGGTTTTTGTGAATGAAGCACTGTGTTTGTCTTTAATGGATATGAATAGAATATGAACAACTTGAGTGGTATTGTCTAAAGTTATGACCATGACTCAGAATAATGGTTTTATATTAACGAGTAGAGAAAAGAAAAGTCAATGAGTGGAAGTGGAACAACATCAAGGGTAAAGGATATGAGGAAGTGAGTGATGGACTGTGTTTTGTGGCTGGTGTTGCTCAAGGGGAAATAATTTCCTGTATGCCACACTGAAAGGTCACGTCTGCTGAGACCTTAAGGATCTTCTTTGAGCAGATTAAAGTTGACGTTTCTTTACCTAAACGGCAAAAAATGCAACTTTAGCCTTTAGCCAAAGTTCAGAAAAACCAAAATGTGCTGCGATTTAGAACTGAACATAGATCGTGACGACAGATAATGACTTAATCTATAAATCCACAGCTCACAGTGGGTTTGCACCGAGTTGCCCAGGTTCATTCAGTGAAATAACATTATTATACAGAGTAGAACCTGATTTATACCTCACTTCTGAGCTCCATTCTGTTGTGCTGCTCTGTGGGAAAAGGTCGGATAAACAGAACAGTCAAACAGTGAAAGTCTTTCCTCTGAGATAAAAGTCAATTCAGCTAAAGGAATTACATTTTTTTCTCACTGAGGGGCCAAGGTTTAATAACTGAAAAACTTTCTCATAAAAAGGGCTTCTGGAGGGAGAAAAGTGTGTTATGTAAAGTACAGAAACATCCTGATATCAACATATTTCCACTGAAAATGAAAGACAGCAAGTTCACTTCCCTGTTATGTAATTTTCATTTGATAAACGGTAGTGTTGTCCTACACTGTGACTCATGATTGCACAAAATTTCATTGTAAAGTCCACCCAGCTGTTGTTGAAACATCAGTCTTGACCAAAATAGTGCACAAACACACAATTAATATTGAAGTTTTTTATTTTTGCACTTTTGGTCAAAACAAAAACAGACACTCGGAAATTGTTTGTATTTTATGACATTTTTTTTTAGACTCAACAATATATAAATATAAATATTCATGAAAATAATCCACAGATCAATCAGAACTCTGAGTAACAGTTGCATTTTAAACACTTAAAACATGAAAGAATAATTCCCTCCTTTTTTGAATCTGACACATTTTTTTTCTAAAAATATAATTTACATTTTTTCCATGCTGTAATGCTTCCTCCAGCACACTGAGCTGCGTTAGTTCACTTCAACACGGCATATTGTATATCGACTTGAATCAGGACATTTAGAGGACTATATATTACTTTTTAAACACTTAATTCAGAATGAACAAATAGCCTAACAAAAGAAAGATTAACCAATGCATCAAAAAGTACCTCGCATTACATTTACATCACTACGAACATAAAGCGTGATATTGGGCTGTAGCATCATAACATTTTGCAACTTTATTACCAATAAATCTTGCATAATAACTTTTCCAGTAAACAGATAAGCAGTAATTACTGCCTGCAGTTTGACTGTTTCAAATGTCAGAGGAAATTTCTGCTCCATTGTCATCGTCTCATTTTTATTGGCCTTTTTTTCAGCAACAGTCACAGCTGGAGGCATTGTGTTCAGGTTTCCATTGTGCCTGTCAGTCCGGTTTCTCTGAACTAGATTTCTCAGGAATGCCTTGAGGGCATTTCTTCTTCTTCTTGCACAAAAACCCACTGAATGATGAACTGACTGATCAAAAGTCAAAGATCAGGGGTGATCTTGCAGAGCGTTTTGGTCAAAAAGTCAGAATTCACTCTGTGATTCTGGAAACATTTCACACAAAGGTCCAATAGGAAAAAAAATGAAGAAGTCGTTGCATTTTCTATCTAAAGAAGCCAAAGGTCAGCTTCATTTGAAAATGCAATGTCCAGCAAAAACACCTTTGTAGCTGTTATTCAGCACCATAACTCAGGAACAGAAGGGCAGATCGTGACCTTCTTTCACAACTGAGCTGACACAGAATTAGTGACCTTCATCTTCACCAGAATTCACAGATACATCCACCATCAGTCAGTCACAAACACATAATACGTTTGAACTTCTTTCAAAGTCTTCACTACATGTATTTTATGAGTTTAATACTGCAATTTCACAGATTTATGGAGACATTCTAGTTCAATAATGGTAAACTGTAGATAAAACTATATACAGACAACCAATCAGCTGGTTGTTTAATGGTTTACTGCACAAACGGCACCTGAGCACGTCTAATTTTCATTTCAAACCATAAATGATGCAGGAAAATACTCATTTTACATCTAAATAGTTGTTTTTTTTCCACCAGCACACACTTAGAATACAGAGAAACCATCTATCAGGACCTTTGTTAATATTATGCCTTAGCTGTCAGGGAACATGCACAAAGAGAGACTCATCTCAGGTAAACAGAAAAGATGCTGTTCTTGGATTTGCAACAAGCAGCTTTAGATCTGAAGGAGCTGGATTTGACTTTTGATCAACATTCTGTTTTAAATAGCACCTCTTATTTTCTTTGTTTTGACAACTAAGATATTTTTAAACATCTTATCACTGTGTTCGCTGAAACTGAATGTGACTTGAGTCCTGATAAAGCACAAATGTTAACCTCACCAAATCACAGACTCCCTCAGACGGTGGTTATGTTTGTTCTCCCACTGTTCTGGCTGTACATGCGTCCTGGGGAGGCGCAGCACTGCAGCTGCTTGTTGAAGTGTTTGCTGAAGCTTTTGCTCATCAGGTACAAAGCAAACGGGTTCACGCAGGAGTTGGTGAAGGCCAGGATGCGAGCGCACACGCTGGCGATGAAGTGGCCCAGCGACGTGTCCGCCTGGCCGTAGTGGTAGGAACGGTACAAGTAGATCACATGGTTGGGCAGCCAGCAGACCGCAAACAAACCAACAAACACCAGCACGGTTTTGGCCAAACGCTTCCTGGACTTGATCTGACCGGAGAGAAGAGAGAAGAAATGAATCACTGCATCTTCTGTCAACGGGTTGACCTATTAATTCAACTATTTATGAGCAAACATCTGCTCACCCAGTGGTAGTCCCGTCAGATTTAACTGCTCTTTATGTTAACTGATCTCACTGATAGACAAGAAAAGTACTCAGAGTGCAATGCTCTGCCAAGGCTGTTCAGTATCTTTTCCGAAGGCTCAAATCTTGAAAAAAATTTGTGGCAGAATTCACGGCAGTATAGAATGTGGCCATTTAATATAGATGTACTCACAAACAAAATGGCTTTGCGGCGTAGTAACAGATGAAAGCTTTCAATCAATCAGTATCATTCAATACACAATAGGATTTCAAAATATAGGAGTACATTGTATTGACTGAATTGAAAAGAGTCATACAAATTATTAATGGCAGAAACAGTCAAATGTTGAGAAGAAAAAACAGCCTACCATCTAAGATTTCTTCTTATCACTTGTGTTTTTCTCTGTATTTTCCTTCTTATCACTTATTAAAAATTAAGTGTTTTATTTTTTCTCTTCCTACCAACAACTGTAGTCACTTCGACTACAGGTGCAACAGACCTGAAACTTTGAACCAAACCCGATGTTGCGTTATACACTGATCAGCCACATCATAAAAACCACTTGCATTTGAAGTGAATAACACTGATTATCTTGGTACCTGGTACCTTGGTGCCTGTCAAGGGGTGGAAGAACTTAAGATGTAACTGAACAGTTAGTTCTTGTAGTTGATGCATTGGAAGTGAGAAAAATGTGCCGTTAGAAGGACAACTGGTGGAACAGTGTCAGGCTTATGGGCATCCAGGGCTCACTGATGCATATGTGCTGTTCAAGGCTGGTCCATGTGGTCCACAGAGGAGCTCCTGTGGCACAGATTGCTGAAAATCTTGATCCTGGCAATAGAAGACTGTCAGAACACACAGTAGTTCACTGCAGAAAGCATTACCAAAGGGGATTTGAGCATCAGATCTGGACCACGAAGCAATGGAAGGAGACCTGGTCGGATGTGGACATTTGGGTGTGTAAGCATTGTTTGGTGGGGAAGAGATGATGAAGAGTTCAAGATGCTGCCTTTGTCTCCAAATGTCCAAGATTGGCTGGAAAAACAAACCCAATCCATGGATACCACCAGAGATCTTCAGAAGTCTGTGGAGTCCACGTCTCGACAGCTCAGAGGTGTTTTAGTGACACTGGTGGACCTATATAATATTAGGTGAGTGGTTTTAATCTGACAGATCTGTGTATATTCAGTGTAACCACTGTGTGTGTTCTCTTGTTTTCCCTTGTAGGAAAAAGCAAAGATCGGATGAAAGTTCTTTTTTTGAGAACAAGTATAATTTGGAGAAGTGGAAATCTGTTTTATATGCTCGCAGCAGAAATGGTGAACAAGGTAAGTGGATATAGAACTTTTCGACCTCCCAGATAAAATGCTTTGCATGTTCATTTATGGCTGCATTCACACACAGATGGTGATAAGCTCCACTTAAAGTCCATTTAGGTGCTGTTCTGTAACTTTTGATCATTTAATGCGAGCTTCATCACATTTCAGAGTTGTCAAAGGATTGAAGTTTTTTAATCCAATTTTAATTTTTTCTACTTAATGACAACTAAACAAACTCAATCACCTGATGAAGATTGTGATGATCAAAAGTCCCATAGCAAGTACTGAAACAACCCTGAGGAGAGACCGTTTTATGTAAAGGTAAGGATTGTGCTTTGAACCTATTTTTTCTTAATTTTCTTTTGATTTGTGTTGCAACCTCTTGTGCAAAATTACATTAAAAATATTTGAAATGTTCTCATTAAAAGAGCAGTTTGGTTTCCCTCACAACTCTTAGCTTGATGTCAAAATTAATACTACTTTTGAGTCTTTATCATGCTTAGCTTAGTGGATCAAGGTTAGAAACAGTGATCCTGGCTCTGTCCAGTCAATTGAAAAATCAAATTTTGTTGGTTTAATCTGTACAAAAACAGAACTGTGGACTATAATTTGCAGTTGCACTTGCTGGGAGAAGCTAACAGGCACCCAAAAATCAGAAATCCTTGACATAGTTTTATTAGTCGTCATCACAGAGGCATTCTCAGGCTGTAACTTGTATGTTTCGTCTTTCTCCATGTTTCCTGTCTCAGCTGACTTCAAAATAAGGGCAAAGTGGCCAAAAACAGCAGTGGATTTGATCATTTTTATCAATTGGCAAATCTCCTGGTGATTTCAGCTCTCAATTGCTGGTTGGTTTCAGAATGTCTCAGGAAGTAATGATCATGACACATACAGTCAGGGGTCATTAGGGGTGTGGCAACAATTTGGTGGCATCTCAGGGGGCGATTTAATGTGCTTATAGGTGAGATTTACTCCACTGAATAGAGCCAGGCTGGCTGCTATGTCCACTAAGCTGGGTGTATGGCCTCAAGGAAGGAAGTAAGGTCTTTCCAGAGGAACTGAATCGGTCTGCTGCTACATTCTGACCTGTTTCTGGAGGTGCAGGTGTCCCTCAGCAGGGATGTCCGCTGAGCTGCTGACCAGACTGCGAGCGATGAAGCAGTAGTAGACGGATATGATGAAGAGCGGGACGATGTAGAAGATGAGGAAGGAGGCGGTGGAGTGGATCTTGGGATGCAGCTGTCCGGTCTGGGGGTAAGGAGCACAGGTCTTGAATGTCTCGTTGGTGTGGCTGGTTGTGAAGGTGTGCAGGTCGGAGAAGACGGCTTCGGGAATGGCAAGAGTCCCAGAGAGCAGCCAGATCGCTCCGACTCGTAATCTGAAACTGAGCGTAGCACTGGACTGGTGGACATCCAGAGGTTTCACAATGGCTTTGTACCTGAAGGAAGAAGTCATTTATGGGGCAAGATCAGTTTCTTCATTAGGCGACTGTAGAAACATATTTGATTGTCTGATTACTGATTTAAATTCAGCTTCTTTTTCTAATCAAAGAAATATAACCTCTGAAAGCTCATCTCTCTGTAGATTACACACCAGAGGAAATTAATAATACGACTGACACGACTGACTTTTTTAGACCGATTCTACTGTGATTAAACCTGATTACTTTTGACAAAAGTTGCAGCAATTAATTGGTTAACTTGTTAGTTGTCAGCTATTAAATTAATAGATATGTTGATAATTGAGTAATCAGTTTAAGTATTTTTCTAAGAGCAAAAAGTCAAAAGTCTCTCATTCAAGTCTTTTAAAATTTAATAATTTCTTTTTTCTTTACTCCTCTTAGAGGAAATGCAAATAAATATATAATTCCTGGCCGGACAACAACAAAAACAAAACATGCATGCCAGTCCCCTATTTGTTCATGAAATCATATACAGTTAATGTGTCAAGACATTTCCAGACCTCATCTTTGGCTTTTAGAAGCACTAATCGGCATTTGTCATATTTTGTAGACCAAACAACTAGATGATTATTTGAGAAGATAATCAATAGAATAATCACAATTGAAACAATCATTACTTGCAGCCCTATTTTATATAAAATCACATGAAATATTCAGTAATCATTCAGTCACATTCAGTATTTAAAAATGTAACTTGTCAAACAGAAAACGTTCTTTTGTAGATGTATAATTTTCTTGAAAAGAACAACAATAACTTACTAAAAAATCTGAGAAAAACGGAAAAATCCAATAGCTAAGCTGTCATAGATTTCAAGAGGAATTTCCTTGAAAGAATGTTCCACTTTAATGAAATTTGCACAAAACACAACTCAGACTTTTTGTTCCATCTTTTTGTTCCAAATATGTTTGTAGGATTTCTAAAAATGTGTTGCAACGCTGCAGAAATGCATCCATTAAATAGACTGTTCTCCTGCCATGGATTTATTGAATCTAACGGATCTTTGGTAAATAAATCTAGAAGCTGGGAAGTTAAAGCAGTTTTAGAAGCAACTCAGACAGTCTGGGTGTCCGGTACCTGTCTGCAGAGAGCGCGGTGAGGGTGAACACGGAGACTCCCACCGAGGTGAGCTGGATGAAGGCGATCAGTTTGCAGCCCACTCGGCCGAACAGCCACTGGTCCACCAGGTACTTGCTGGCGTCCACCGGGGCGCAGGTGACCAGCAGCAGCAGGTCCCCCAGAGCCAGGCTGGACAGGAACAGGTTGGGCACCGTGCGCATGGACTTCACCTGCAGACACGTCTTCATTAGGGTGACATTTCCAACGAGACCCACCATGATGATGAGCCCATAAACGGCGGCGATCCCGAAGCCCGGGAGCCAGATGTTGTACCGCTGCTGCTCTCCTGCTGAGTCCCAAAACGCTTCGGAGACATTCGGGGGGGAAGCGCTGCTGTCCTCGGGGGTCAGGATGAGCGGATCCTCCAGAGACATAGCAGCTGAGGACAGATGTGTCCAGTGTGATCTCTGCTCAGCCTTTCTGGCCGCTTTATAAACTACATTCCCTCCTGCTGGTGCGTGCGTCACTCCAGCACCGATGGAGATAATATCTATAGGATGATCAGAACATATACAGCCTCTAGGAAGTATATACAACCCCCATGAAGCATTTTTATTTCTATTACTGTCTAACATTCAGTTATTTCATTTAGGCTTTTATTTAAAAAAGAATTTACCAAATAAAGACGCTTTCCTGTAAAAGTGAAAATAGATTTCTACAAAGTATGTCAATTGACTGAAAAAATAAAATATTAAATAACTGATTGCAAGTATTTACTATAACTCAAGAGCGGAACTGTAACTTTAAAATAAAAGAAAAAAATCTCAGAGAAAGTTTTCTTCTGTGAAATACCTAAAAACAAAAAGGATCACGTGCTAAAATAGAAACTCTCTGAAGTTAAAGATTAAACATTAAATTTGAGCCAACTTAGAAAATAAGTAGGGATGTCCGATATTGGCTTTTTTGCCACTAACCGATATGCCGATATTGTTCAACTCTCAATTTCCGATTCCGATATCAACCGATGGGCTATTGAACTAACTTTAGGTAGCATCACCTATCTCCTGTGGAATTAACACATCATGCCTAATTTTATTGTGATGCCCCATTGGATGCATTCTCAAATGCAACAAGGCTTTCCAAATGTAAACATTGTCTGTGCAAAATAAGAAAACTACTTCAACTTAAGTTCTGAAAAAAAATGCCTTTTTCAAAAAAAATTGTCTCAAACAACAGTTCACACTCTCCCTTTATGAGTAAATGCCGGCGAAATCCAGGCATTAGTTTATTGGTTTTCATGATAGGCAAAAAAAACCCCAAAACAATACTGACCGATAGTACATTTTTATGCCAGTATCAGACTGATAATAACGATGGGCCAATATTATTGGACATCACTAAAAATAAGTTTTAATAGTAATAATACATTTCATTTGTAGTGCATTTTTCATTTAATCAAAATCTCAAAGTGCTGCATTAAATATGTAGAAGGATAAAAACAAAACAAGCAGGTAAAGTAAAAATTTCAGGAACATGTTTAATTAAAAGCTATGTTGACAAGAAAGATTTTTAGGTCTTTTTTTTTTTTTTTAAAAAAACAAAACAAAAAACCCCCCCCAAAAAACAAAAAAAAAAACATCCACTGTCTGTGAAGCTCTCAGGTGGTCAGGAAGGGAGGGACGGCTGAGTGGAAGACTGTTTCCCAAGGGCCGGAGTTTGGTTCTGGGCAACAACTACATTTCAACCTTGACGGGGTTTTATATTTGTCATAGATTTACTCAGATTTTACACACAGTAGGATGCTTTCACTCACCTAATTCAACAGCCAACTGGTGCTTTAAGTCATACAGTTAGTGAAATACAGATAATTTGAGTGCAGTGAATGTCTCGCAAGGTATAAAGACATCTCTATGTGGAAGATTCAGTCACCGGTGAATCAATGCTCCTGCATGGCTATAAATACACCATGAAGATGGAACAAGCCAAGAAACTCAATAAAAATGCTCTGGAAAAGTCAGGGGATCGATCAAGGAAATGTCCAGATCAATGAATATTTTATGTAGTACAGTTAAATCCATCACTAAGAAAAGGAAGGACTATGGCACATGCATATACAGCAGGCATGGGCAAACTACGGCCCCCGGGCCACATACGGCCCTTTGGGCTTTTCAATCCGGCCCCCGAAATAATTTGGTCAATATCAGAATTGACGAAATTACAGTAAAGACCACAGGCCTTGTCCTGCAGAACCCGGCGTTTCTGTTGACCCCCACTAGATGGCGCACTCCAGACACGTGACCTTTGTTGGTTTAATCTCTCTTCTTCTACTTTGCAACTGCATTGAGCTGCTGTAAGAAGGAGTGGATCAAAGAAAAGTCGATAGTGAGTTTCGAGTGTTTCAGAAGAAGTGGACTACTAAATATTTTTTTTTGCTGAAGTCCGTTCAAAGGCTGTATGTCTTATTTGCAATGAAACCCTTGCGGTTTTTAAAGAATATCAGCCGACACTTTTCCACGAAGCATGCTAACTACGCTAGCAACCAGTCAGCACAAGAACGGACAGCTACGGCTCAGAGGTTGGCAGCCAGTTTACAGACTCGGCAAAAATACTTTCTTCCACAAACTACGATTCAAGAGTCAAGCACGAAGGCAAGTTATTTGCTAGCATTCAAAATAGCAGAGGCTAGCTAGCCTTTCTCCGAAGGGGAGCTTTTGAAAGAATGCATGGTAGAGACAGCAGGTCTCCTGTGTCCAGAGAGCAAAAACAAATTTGAAAAAATTAGTTTATCACGCAGGACAGTTACTCGCCGTGTTGAACTAATCTACGAAGACTGAGCCAGCTCACTGAACGAAAAAGCGGAGTCCTTCAAGTTATATTCATTAGCACTGGACGAAAGTAATGACATAAATGACACTGCTCAGCTTTTAATTTTTATTCGAAGGATTAATGACAATTTTGAGACAACGGAGGAATTTTTGACCATGGACTCCATGAAGGGGGAAACAGGAGCAGAGGACTTGTACCACAGGGTGTCTGGGGGCATCGAGAGGCTGAAGCTGCCTTGGTGTAACCTCGCCAATGTCACCAAGGATGGATCGCCAAACTTGACAGGATAAGAGTGAGAGTCCTCATTTTTTACTCTGATTGGCTGTGTAAATGTTGGAAAAGAGGTCAAATTACATTTAATGCTGTTTAAATAACAAGCAGCTCCTAACTTGTTCAGCTGCTACATTTGGAATCTGTTGCTTTATTACAGCTTGGTGAAGGAGGAGGGCAGCTTTCATCAGCCCTCAGTGAGATGTCCTCAGCATTCTGCTTCTTTTCTTCACCGTGTTAGTTAAGGTTAGACTTTCCAAACTTTTCTGTTTGCAGTTAGTCGCCGGCAAACTTTTCACCTACACATCCTCTGAGTTCCCTGGATCTCATGCTGGAGTCATATAGAGGCATTAGTCTCTGAAGCATTAGATGGGGCCAGCTGAGTCCCCAATTATTTTCTAATATAAATGCAAATTGAGTTTTGTTGTATCAGTGCAGCAGAAAAGACAGATGAAAATGTGTCTCTTGGAGTTGGACTTCAACCATTCTAATTTTCCAGACTCTTCTGTTGTCCACATCCGAGAACTTCACTCAAAATTGCCAAACATGTTTTCAAAGGACAGAATGGTTGCAGCTCTGGTAATTCTCAAGAGCTTTTACCCTTCGAATGTGTACAATTTTTCTGCTCAGACTTGGGGGAAATGGACATCAAAGAAAAACAGCTATTTGCACTTGAATCCGGCTTTGATCTGAACTCACAAACAGGAACCATCTCCAGAAGCTCATAGTGGTATTTCTGCTATTTCCTGTACTAGCTAGTTGGGGCAAATGACGGGAGTCAGAGCTCTGAGTGCAACTGCAGCCACTTATGGTCTCTGTTGATGGTGAAGTGAAGAGTTTTTCATATGTCTTTCACTCAAAATTAATCAACAGAATGACTTTGGTTTTGTTCAGTTTTCTTTTGATTTGCTTTGTCTTGTTTCAGCAGAAAAACAAGTGGACCGAGTGCTCAGACATTAAATTAGCTCTGCACTCATGAGATGACCTTTGCTTCCACATCCATATCTCCATGGCATTAATCATCTTTTTTTTTTTATCTCTCTCTCATTCCAAATTTCAAATGAAAATGTTCAAAGCTTCACAGTCACAGTCCCAACTCAGATAACCACTTGGATCATCTTAGAAATGGCACACAGTGTGATACAGGTGATACCGATCACCTGTAATAATTGAATATTTAATGTGTTTCTTAGTTCAAATCCAGCAGCGTTGCTTTAATCTATAAAATTACTGTGTGTTTCAGTTGTAAAACTGTCTGGAATGTGTGAGTGAAAGTCCCTCATATATTGCTGTGTTTTTTAAAAAAAAATCTTTTTTGTGCTTGTGGTTTGTCTTTTTGAAGGCCATTTTTGCATCTTTTGTGATTATCTTGCATCTTATTGTGGTCTTATGGATCTTTTTGCAGCCTTTTCTTGTCTTTTTGAGGTTAGTTTGTAGATTGCTTTGTGTCTTTTTGTGCAGTTTTGTGGTAATTTTGTCATCTTTTGTGATCACTTTACATCTTCTTCATGTCTTGTGCATCTTTTTACAGCCTGCGATTGTCTGTTTGAGGTCAGTTTGTTTGTTGCTGTGGTCATTTCATATGTGTTTATGGTCACTGGGCATCTCTTTCCGTTCAAGATGGTTGTTTTGTGTCTCTTTGTGACTGAATGAATTTCTTGAACCATGTCAAACTACTTTTCTGACAAAAGGAACCACGTGGCCTGTTTGTTTTCCGCCGCTCACTTCAGCACCTTGGACAGCAGCCGGCTGAGCTGCAGGTTTTTGTCGCCACCTGGTGGTGAACACGATGAACTGACAGAGCAACAAAGAATTACTTTAAAGAATTTCAGAATGATTTCATGTTTGAGGAAGTGGTGCAAGGCGGAAACATGCAAAAACCACCAACAACCACATTTACAGTGATAATGAGAGCTCTGCTCATGTTTGTGGGAATTTTTTAGTTTGAGTTGAATACTGTGTTGCTGTGGCAACCATAGTGACAGTTTCACAGCAGTTTAACTGACATTGTTATTAAAGTCCACAATATTGCGCTTTTTTTTCCATTTATCTCTTCTTAAATGCTTGTGCAGAAACCATCATCCCATAAGAACCATTTTATTATCTTGTCAAAGACAAATAGCTGAAGATGTTTTTTTTTTTTCCCTGAGAGGCAAATCTTTGCACAGCAGGCAGTAACCACATGAATCAAACTATAACAATAATAACAAAATGAATGCAATGTTTTAAAAATCATATTGAGTTATATACTTTCGCCTTGCAGCTAGAAAATCACCAGTTCACTTCCCGGCATTTCCAGTGTAACAGGCCAGATTAACCCCCAGTCAGAGTATACTCTATACTCAGAGTATACTCTGGCCGAGGCCAGTTTATACCTGTTGATAAATAAAGATTAAGCATGTTAAACTCTTAACTGATAAGTTATTTAAGGTTTTTGTTACAAAGAGGTATGCTCAGGAAGCATTATGAAAGAACAGAGCTAGAATGATCTTAAGCTAATTACAATGAAAAAAGTTCAAATTAAAGGAAAAACTGGATTAAAAACCAAGAAAAATTTAAGCAAAACATTATGAAAGAACATCCACATTGGCTGGTGTTGCTTTCCGTTGTTTCTGTATAACAGATTTCAGTATAACATCTTTTTGTATCTTTGATTTGTGCTTAAACTAAGATTGACTTGATCTGTGTGTAACAGGCCAAAGTATACTTTACTTAGCCCAATTTATGCCCGAGGGAAATAGCCTAGCCCAGAATATACCCTTCCAGGCTAAAATACATCCCATGTAATATGAGATTACATCCATCAGATTAATTGTATCTTAATTTAAGCACAACTCAGTGAAATTAAATCAAGCCTTTTAGGCAAAATGGGGCTGTACAGTGACTCGGTGGTTAGCATTGTTACCTTGCAGCTACATCCAGCAACACACAAAGACAAAACCTGATTCACTCAAACACATTGAGCAGCGTTGTATATGCAGTACAATGCAGCAAGGAGTGCACAGGCTTGTATATTTATAGACACTAAACTCAATACAGAGGAGACAACAACTTAACACAAAGCTCAGTAGTCCTTCTGCATCTAAAGGATGAAGGAGACTTATTGGGATGTTCACATTCTGGACAGAGCAGACAGATGTTTTGAGGGGGGACTTCAGGAATCGTTCTATGTTAAACTAGACCAGCTTTCTTTAAACAGACAACGGGATCTACAACAGCACTTCTCAGGGACGTAGAATGCAGTCTTGAAATCTCTCCCCAGATAGTTTCTTTAACATCCTGACCTGAAAGTTTAGCAACCTACGACTCCCCATCAGTCAGTCAGAACTGAAGAAACCTCTTGAATGATGTCTCCAAGAGCCAGAAAGAGAAGTTATCTTTTATTTAAACTCTTTAGATTACCATGACCCCAATGACTGGATGTTGAATTATAGTAACATTTTACACCTGCACGCATCAACTCGGTCCTTGTACACTATTTATCACTCTGCAGATAAAGTTAGCTCCAGGTCATAATTACAATACTGAACTTTCTGTGAGGCATGACAAACACTTGGTTTTATTTGTTTATTTAGCTCTCTTGTTTGTTTGTTTTTTACCCCCTTAGTGATATCGCTTAATTGCTGTCTTTATTGTGGGCTCTTAACATATACACTCAAACAACTTGATTACAGTACCGGCTGTTTGTGAACTAAGTTGTGCACCCTTCAACCTTGAATAACCTGCAGGAGAGTCTGACTCAGGTTTTTAATTTGGTCTTATCTTATCTCTACTTTCTTTTGTTTTAGTTGATTCACGTGTTTATAATCTTAACTGCACAAAATAACTTTGACATTTCCTAAATGTTTACACCTTCTTTTGCTGCTGTAACACTGCAAATTTCCCCACTGTGAGGTTAATAATGGCTTATCTTATCTCAGCTACGCTACCGTTCAAAAGTTTGGGGTCACTTAGAAATGTCCTTATTTTTGAAAGAAAAACTTTTTTTTCAATCGAGATAACATTAAATGAATCAGGAATGTAGTCTAGACATTATTGATGTGATAAACCACTATTCTAGCTGGAAACAGCTGATCTTTAATGGAATATCTACATAGGGGAACAGAGGCCCGTGAAGGAAAAATTACTCTGCTTGTCCTTATTGAGGTATTTCCTTGCAGCTGTTAGCTGAAGACATCCCAGAATATCATGCAGGTTGCATCTATCAACTGCAGCTACCTTAACCCTCCTGTTGTCTTCACTTATGGGCACCCAAAAAATATTGTTTCTTTGTCTGAAAAAAATTCAAAAATTCTGCAAAAAAATCCCCAAATTTCTGAAAATTTGCAAAAACTTCAGGAAGAAAATTCCAGTAATTCCTTAAAAATTTCCTTTAAAAGTTTTATTTTATTTTATTTATTTATTTTTAAAACCCAAATTTGGCAAGAAAATTCTTGTAAATATTTTTTAAAAAATGAGTAAAAATCTTCCAAAAAAATCCTAAAAATATCTAAAGTGATTCCATATATATCAATAAAACTTCTAATATTTTCTTTGAGAACATTCACATAAAATCAACCAAAATCCAGCGAAATTCACTGGATTTTGGTTGATTTGACTGTGGCTGCTCCTTGTATCACTTCTCCTGATATCAGTGAACCTTATTCTCAACATAAGCCATCTGAGTCTCCAGAGTGTCTCTGAATCTGCCTCCTCGCTTATTGCAGAATTTCCCTAACAGGGCCTATTTCCAGTAACCATCAGTCCTGTGTTCTAATGCTACATTGTGTTAGTTAATCATGTTGAAAAGCTAATTGACGGTTAGATAACTGTTGTACAATTATGTTAGCACATAAATAAAAGTGGGAATTTTCATGGAAAACATGAAATTGTCTGGGTGACTCCAAACTTTTGAGCGGTAGTGTAGCTGAGATAAGAAGCCTTTATTAACCCCACAGTGGGGAAATTAAAAAAATACACCAAGATATACATATGTACTCACTATAGAAACAACAGTATCTTGTAAATGAGTCCTGCTGATCCTGCTGCAAACCAAAGAAATTCTCCTATGAGTGTGTTTTCAGTGATGTTTTTGAATGAATTGGGAGCCTCTACCTGTAGTGTGTGAGCTAACAGGATGTGGAAGCTGTGTTTATTACAGACATCAGGGCTGACAGGCTGCAGGTCCCATCAGCCAACATGAGGCTGAACCATCACTGCGCGCATCCAATCAGCTGACAGGATGGGATTGGATGAGCCATCAAAGTGTTGCTCCTCTCTCATCCTTGGATACCTTGAGCACCGAGCTCAGACCTGCGTTATCCAGCGGCGGACCCCAACGTTTCTGCTACGTCTCTGCGTCGGTGATGGAAAACACCCGCTGCTTTGCCAACCGCTTCTCCGACTACAAAGGTGCGCTGCTGCCGGGCCAGGGAGGAGAGGCCGCGGTGCCCGCCGTCGTCGCCACCGTGGACAAAATCCTCAAAAAGGTCCCCACCGACGTCAGCGACTGCGACGGCGGGCTGTACGATGGGCCGGCCGGGGTGGCTTACATGCTGTACCACGTCAGCGAGTGTCCGCTGTTCTCCGAGCACCGGGAGGTCTACCTGAAGACGGCCAAGCAGATCATCGACGTGTCGGTCCGGTACGTGGACGCGGAGCCGGACAAGAACATGCGCGCCGCCTTCCTCCTCGGCGGGGCGGGCATCTACGCGGTGGCCGCTCTCATCTACAAATCCCTGGGCTTGGCTGATTTCGTTAAGCCGCTGACCAAATTTCGTAACCTGTGGGAGGTGTGTGCGCCCATCAATTTCCTGGAGTGCGGCTCGGACGAGCTGTTCGTGGGGCGGGCCGGGTACCTGTGCGCAGCGCTGGTCCTCAAGCAGAAGCTGGGGATAGAGGTGAGCTAGGAGCGCTGAGAAATCTACTTATCACTCCCAGAGAGTCTGAAATACTCAGCATGGGGCCAACACAAGATATCAACACGGTTTGTTTACATCTGCGTGGCCTGTAAACAACCCCACATGAGTTATGCAAGATATACTGTATAAAAAAATAACTAATTAAATTTTACCTGCAATTTTTGGGAACAATTTACTGTTAATTGGCAGCTTTTCCACGTTTTGTTAGATTACAGATAATAACTAGTAACATCACTGAAAAAAGTGTGAATTTACATGTTAATCAAAGGAAAAAATGTCATTATTTGAACATAAAGTTATGTATTTTAACAATTGACAAACGCAAATTCTTGTTTCGCATTTATTTAGTGGACATTGTAGTGACTTCACACAATAGAGCTTTTTCACAGCAGAACTTTTGAATTTCCTCGGCAGGAAAAGGCGGAGCTAACAGCTCTGATGATGGATGAATGTTCCTTTCAGTTTCCCAGGAAGCCTCTGCAGAGACCTAAACCCTGGACTGGGCTCCTCTAGATAAAAACAACCATCATTAAGCTTTTATTTATACTTTGGCTTCCTCTGAAAAAGATCAATCTGCTGCACATCTCCACAGACCTTCAGTCTGGGCAGGAGTCCAATCAATAAGTGAAAGCATCTGCACTGCCTTTAATGGACCTTTTCATTTACTTCTAGTAAATGCATCAGTGCTGTTGTTATTTTTATTTGTGATTGCGTTGCAGGGTAACTGCAGTATGTCCTCTGCTCTGCAGATTCTGAGCAAAGATCAAATCAAATCCATTTGCCAGGCCATCATCGAGTCAGGAAAGCAGTACGCCAGGAGGAAGAGAAAGCCTTTCCCTCTAATGTATTCATACTACGGAACAGAGTACCTCGGTAAGAACTCCAGCTTTGTGCAAAGATAGATCCTTCTGTACGTCTTTAATGTCTTTGGAAGTTAGAGTGTGAGTTCAAGAATTCAATGTAAATCTCACTTTCAGAGCCACGGGACTGCAGGAGGATCTTCTTTTATAGGAGGATTTGTCTGTTAATATGTGTAAAGCTAACTGTCCTTTCCTTGATTGCATCAGATGAAGAGACCTATGAGGGTTGGAGATGCTCAGTAACTTTCAGACCATCACAGAGTTCATAGTAAGCAAAGCCCCGCTGGTCACTTCTGCATGGATGCAACACCTACTTTGAGGCTGATACTGAGGGAGTGAAGTAAATGACTCTGAGTCTTTTTAGAGTGTCTGGATGTCTAAGGTGCTGCATGTGTTACGGTTTGCCTGTCCTGAAAGATTTACTCAACAAGGAGTTTTGATTTGCTTGACATCAGTCATCTTCAGATCTGAAGGGATTCACAGACGCCGGCCTTCCTGCCTCAGAGAGCTGTGTTTCCCTGCATGTGTTCAGCCTTACTTTGGGAAGACTTGATCCAGGATTTAACTGAATTACATCCATATTTGATGATTCTGTACCTTGTGATTTACATCCAACGCCAATGCAGGAAAGTATCCTTCATGTAGAGCAGGTTGAGGTGGTGGATTTGTCTGGCACACATTTAACTTTAATGTAGGAGGCTGGAGTTTGGGTCCCGTCACTGACCTTTGATTAATGTTGCCAGTTTTATTTAGCATAGTTATCATCTTTTTCCACCTTCAAGTGTTTAATTTGCCTAACCCTAACTATACTTTAACCATAGTTTGTTTTCCACAGCCTTTCCAAAACCTTAAACTTGGAATGACACCCTTTGTGGACCCCTCAAGGTGGATAAAAACAAGTATAAAGATAATACTGGCATATCTTTAAACCAAGATAAATTACATAAAGCTGATACCAGGGTTTTAATTTTTGACCCCAAAGCAAAAAATGCTAATCAAGATTGCATTTACTCAAACACAATACACATTTTAGTTTATCAAATGGTTATAAATAACTGGAAATGCAGAGAATTCTGTCACATAAAGTAACAAAGACTTCCTGCCTTTACTGTATGTAAACCCTCCATGCTTACTGTCATAAAGCCCATTCTGAGCCATAAAAGACTCTGGATATACCAACTTGTTAACAAACGGTTGATTATTTACGCATGTAGCAGTCAAAAGGCAGCATCATCATTCTTTTCTAGTCTTGTTTCTTGCAGCCTGATAAATCTAAGTCCAGTATTCCATCTCTTTTGGCTCTGATTTGGGTCTGAAATATCTACTCCAGCTGGTATCACTTCTCTGTGTTCATCAGCTAGTTGCTAACTTGGCAGGCCAGTTACTGTGTTATTGTTGTTGTTTTCCTACTGAAAGCAGTTGCTTGCTGTAACTAAAAATAACACCATGAAACTGAAGCAAAACAGTGAAGCTGTGGGCTGTTAAACCAACTCTTAAAGATGCTCTACAGCAATAGTTTCATTTATATATGATGCAATTCTTCCCTACAAACGACACCTCTCACATTGTTTTCACATCATCATGACAGGTTGTTTGAACAAAAGCCTCGAGTGGAGCTGCTTTGAGCTTTTTGTAACATTGGCATTGGATGTGTGCCTTGACTGTAATCCATAATTTCACAGAATCGTCCAATATTGACTCTCTTGTTTGGAGATGTGGTTGCAGGCTACAAAGGGCCTCTCTGCTGTCTCATCCTTACTTGTTATTTTCAGATAAAAGCATGTGTTTGTTCTTGATCACTCCAAGGGACTAGATCAATATCTTAGCCCTCTAAACCCCAAGCAGTTCCTGGGCTTTTTTTTTTGATCCTGTGGGTTCATTTTGACTGCAGTATAAAGTCCTTACCTCTATGGAAACAACACAACCATGAATACAAGTATACAGAACTGTGTTTTATGCAGCAATGCTATGTAATGCTATAAATCATAAAAAAAGAAAAGAAAAAACGTTAGATTTCTTTGACTATTTATTTGACAAAAAAAAAATTTAAAACCTGAAACCAATCTGTGCAACACCATCTACATGCCCACAGCTGGAAAAGAATGGCGCCTCTTCAGTCTATTGACATTTTAACACATACATTATTAATTGTAATTTGATAACAGCATGCAGTTAAACTCAGCTCAGTCAAAAAGTCCTTGAATTTTTTGTCGTGTGACTGTTGGTTGCAGCTGAGTCACTAATGGGTTCATGGTTGTGCTGAGGGACGGAGAATATTTTCTTTTTTTACCAAATGTGGTTACTGAAAGTGGTTTATTTTTTGACATTTTTTTTAAATAATACATGCAAAATAAAACAGCTTTGGTGACATATCACAATTTTAAGTTTACAGGTTTTACAAGAGAACGGGAAGTCATAGATGAATCATCGAAAATCTACTGACTCGTTCTCTTTTTGCCATTTCTGGCTCTAATAAATGGCGCAGTTTTGCAAATTTTTGAAAAGAAAATACACCTTTCATACTCGCTAATGGGTTTTGGGGTTTAGAGGGTTAAAATGTTCAGCCACAGAGACCTCAAGATAACTGCACTGAAGCATGATTCCACATACTCTGGAGTTTCATTGATGTTATTGTTTTAAGAAATTAACCTACAGCTTACATTCTTAGTTCAGCATGAAAATTGTGGTCAGCTTCATATCCTGATTCACTGTTTTGGGGTCTTTAAATGTTCTTCGGTGGGACAGAGATTGTGCAGCTGCTTCTGTACAGAGAAGATTTCCTCAGTGTCTGAAAACAAGACTGTCGAGTTTGTATCTTGAGCTACAGGTTGAAATGTAAAAAGCCAAAAGAAAACAAGTCCCCCAGTAGTCCCTTGTAAATGTTAATGTTTGGGCTGTGTCTGTCTGCGTGTCTGGCATCATGTTTCCCTGCATGTTTGGTCCTCGGCCTCCCTCCTGACAGGTGCAGCCCACGGCCTGTCGTCGGTGCTGCAGATGCTGCTGAGCTACCAGGACATGCTCAGCGGGGCAGAGAAGGACCTGGTGTGGCAGAGCGTGGACTTCCTCAGGAATCAGGAGCAGAACTGTAACTGGCCTGCAGAGCTGGGAGCCATCATCGAGAGAGAGAACGAGCTGGTGCACTGGTGCCACGGAGCCCCCGGTACACTCAGTGTTGTTAATCATCAACCCTGTCAGTGTTCTGTGATTTAGATCGTGTCTCCCAGTTAGATTCTTGTCTCCTCTCCTGCAGGTGTGGCTTATCTTTTTGCAAAAGCCTATCTGATCAATAAGAAGCCTCAGTATCTGGACACATGCATCCGCAGCGGGGAGCTGGTGTGGCAGAAAGGGCTGCTGAAGAAAGGACCAGGGATTTGTCACGGAGTTGCTGGCAGCGCTTACGTCTTCCTCCTGCTTTATCGGCTCACGGGCAACTCCAAATACATCTACCGTGCTCAGAGGCAAGAGATTCCTCTTACTGGTTTCCACAGAGTTGGGTCAATATGTAATTGCGGGAGTAAAATTGAAATTGAAAGTTATTTATAAAGATACTGAAGTAAACCAGTTGACACTTGACTCACACACTACTTTATATTCAATAACTAAGAAAGCCTTGGAGTCTTGCCAGTCTTTTCTTCAGGAGGAAATGACATCATGTGGAGCAGGTCATGTGATCTGGAATCAACACACTTCCGTCAGAGGTGTTTTTGTAATGGGGAACTTAGTTGAAAAAGATTTCTAGGACACAGATACAATTTGTTGTTTTCCATCTAAAATTTGATATATTGCCAAAAAAGAAGTATCTGTCATGATTATCTCAACTTAATAAAAAGAACACAATCAAAACTATTTCTGAATCAGCTCATTTTATTATTGTTTAGCTAATTAGAAGGTGGTTATTAAATTGGGACACTTATTTAGTTGACATTTTAGTGATATCCAGTCATTTTTTATTAATAAGTGATTGTTTACATAATAAAAATGTATGCAAGAAATATCCCATGGACTTCAAAAGTCCCTCAATTATATATTGACCCAGTTGTTATCTGTCAACTGTAAATCCTCCCCAAGTTAGAGTTTATGATTTTTGTATCTCACCTTTAAATTACAGCCTCTGTAAGTTTGATCTCAGTACATGGTCATCCGAATTGTTTTCCAAGGCTTCCCCACATGCCATGAAGATAATACCACTAGAACACTATTAAATTGCTTTTTTGGTAATTAAATATATGTTTTTTAGATGCAAAATTAGTCTGTAAGAAGATCAGAATCGGCCTTAAAAACACTATCGTCTGCAACTGGCATGTATTTATGATGCATAGTTTTATTCACATCACGTGCCGGTCCTCTGCTGCTGCTGTTTGAAAGCAGCAATCAAGAGGACTTTAAACCACACATTTATTATTCATCATGTGACAGTGGTTGAGAGTGGTCACCACACCCTTTCATGTACCAATATGCTGATAACATGCACAGTTACCCATCCAACCTGATAAACAATTTACTAAAAGAACACTATAAGAGTCATTCAAAAGGAGACAAATCTCAGGCAGTGAGAGTATATAGTGAGGGGCAGTAATACATCCATCCATCCATCCATCCATCCATCCATCCATCCATCCATCCATCCATCCATCCATCCATTAATTATCTATACACCGCTTGATCCTCATTAGGGTTGCGGGGAGCTGAGTCTATCCCAGCTGACTGAGGTCAAAAGAAGGGTTAGTAATACATCATGCACATCTAAATTATGCAAATTCCCGTACCCAGAGGAAACCCAGGCATGGAAACAGAGAACATGCAAACTCCAGGTCGGGACGTGAACCGGGGATCTTCCACTGCGCAGCCCTGACAAGAAAGTGATTACATAGAATGTTGGAAAAGGAAACGCTAACAAAAATGTAAAAACTCTTTGTTTGAGAGTCACCCACCCCCATCTTCTTAATAATGTACTTCACATGTGGCTTTAGTGTCATCAGCTCTGCCTTCACATCAGCTGTAATCCGTTAACTTGCATTGTCTAAGTCCATTCATGTGTCTCTGTTCTCCTTCTCTCTCCCCAGGTTTGCAGAGTTCCTCTTCACAGAGGAATTTAAAGCAGGCTCACACTCAGTCACCAGCGTCTACAGTCTGTTTGAAGGCCTGTCGGGGACCGTTTGTTTTCTGGTCGACCTCCTGCAGCCGGACCAGTCAGAGTTCCCTCTGTTCAGCATCTTTGTGTGAGTGGAGCCCTGGGTTACTGCTGTTCACTGACCCGAACAGACGTCACTCCTTCCCTCCTTCTGAACTCCCTCAAAAACTGGATGGATAGAAACTTTAAAACCAGGATAGACATTGTGATTCATTGCAGTAGAAAAATGGTCTTGTTTTGTATATATATATATATATATATATATATATATATATATATATATATATATATATATATATATATATATATATATATATATATATATATATATATATATATATATATATATATATATATATATGCTAAAGTGGATGGATTCATTGCACTCACTGTAATATTGCCCCTTTCAATTTAAATGGTATGCGCTAAAGCAGAGGTCTTTAAATTGTGTTAAAAGGGAGACTGAACATAGAAACATAGATCTTGCAATGTTCATTTCGCGTAAACTTGCAGAAAAATAGATACTTCTTGTAATTCTAGAAACTTATCTGAGAATCGTCAAGTTTGCTTCAGTATCAAAGTAATACAACAATAGAAATACAGCGCAAACAAGAACTGCTGATAGCTACTTTGGCGCATGAAGGCTAACAAAAAAAATCAAATCGCAAGCCACAGCTAACTCACTGACTACACTGACACTGTACTTCTTGTTTATATCCCTCAAAGCCCCCAGATGGTAAGAAGTGTTGGTGCAGATTTTGTCTGAAGAAGGCCCACATTTTCAGACTTTGAAAACCCTGCACCAAAGCATTGGGAGTTTTGCAGCATATTCACCCAAGATGCTGCTCTCAGGTCAGAAATACACAAGCACGTACACTAACGACAGATAAAAGTAACTGGTAATAAAACCCAAGTCACATACGAAAAAACACAAAAGAGAAAAAACTTGTGTCACATAATGCCTTTAAAATTTTTCTACCACTTCACCAGCTCGTACCGCAGACCTTTGAGTTTATGTTTTTAGGGTTCGTAATCTCTCACATTGCTGTTGTCATAACCTTTAGTGATGAATCTAAGGGAGGGATTTTGATACTGAACTCTCAGAACAGTCCAAGCAGTGTAGGGAGTAACAGTGGGTAAATTCTGAGGGAGTTATTTGTCGTTTATTGTCCCTGATATCAGTCTCACTTTGTTTGCGCTGTGCAATATTCTGACCCGCCTGTCTGAACTGAGGTTACACCGTGTAGCAGTGCGACAGCTGTTTGTGTCTGTTGTTTCTAACTGTGTTTTCTGCTCCGTGGGGACTCTTAAAGTGTTCAGTATGTTGTGATTTGTTATGACTTTTACCCTGTGTAAAACAAACTGTTAGGCTGTAGCTTTGTGATGGAGACAGAGAACAACAGAGCAAAATGTGTTTTCAGTGTGAGAGTCGAATTTTTCTTCCAATTTAGTCTATTCAAGAGGCGACTTATTTCCAGCTCAGTTATGTGGACTGAGAGTCAGTGATTCCTTTACATAAATGTGACAATGAGGCCTTAAAAACAAATTTCTAGCATCGTGGATAGAATCGCATCTCTCAGAGTTAAGAGACAGGACAACATTCGGAACTAAAAATGCTTTGGGCAGCGTTTCTGAACATGTGGCGCAGTTGGTGGAACGGCGTGTGAATAACAGCAAACCAAAGCAGTTTCCTAATGCTAACTGTGCCTGTTGTGGAGCATTTATAAGCTGTACGTGTGTGTGTGTGCTGTTTTTGCAATCCAAGCTATTCAAAATAACATCTACAGGATTACTGTTACTAATAAAGTGTCCAGATGGAAAAATAAAAATACTGTTGTTTTACTTTAATCCGAAAAGCTTTGCAGATGCTTCTAACACCCTGACATGATGACACATTTAGTTTATACACTGATCAGCCACAACATTAAAACCACATTTAGATGGAGTGAAAATATAGATCATTTTGTTACAATGCAATGGAGGTTCAGGAAACGGCATAATTTCTGGTTTAGAAAGAAGAACCAAAACCTCAATAAAGAAAAGTTTAAAAGGCATAATTATCATACTTAACTTTCTGTGAATAACTGCTAAATAATTAACAAATTCAGCTCTTCATGTCACGTGCGCTTACCAGCATGTCATGAGTACAAGCGCCTGACTCAGCAGGTATGAGGCTATTTACAGGATTATGAGCATATGAGGCACCAGCAGAGGTGACATACTGGGAATGGTCCAGATTTTGACAAAAATCTTACATATGGCTCTTTTGGATCTTATTGAAAGATCTGGAACAATTTGAAGGACAATATGAGAGAGTCTGCAACCAAGGAAATTGATGAATGAAAAAAAAAAGTTGATTATAATTAGAATAACTAGATTTTTATCTCAGAATTTTACTTAAGTATGTAGCAGAGGCATAGTTGTTGTTATCACTTGCAAGGGCCCATGTGTGTATTGTTAAGGTGGATTTGAACTGCTAAAAGGCAACATAAAGTAATTTTTTGAGAAGCTTTAGTACAAATAAATTCACTGTAAAAACCTGGAATCTGTGTGCAACAGCTGATCTATTAGATGTGTGGAGTAACGCAGGACATAATCAGATTCTGTGTTAATGACATTACCGCTGCTGAGCCATAAATGCGTACATCAATCTCAGTTTAAACAAGCGCTCATCGTTCCTGCTGCTGTGTGATGCTGCAGGTGTTTATTAAAGGCGAAGATAAGAAAGAATCCGACACACAGCCGGCTGTGGGCAGCAAACAGGACATCAGTAGGTGTATTAATGGTTCTGCAAAGTCCTGAATTACATTCTGTGACTGAAAAATGTTTTTATAACATTCAGATGTTATCTAACAGGTTTCTGATCCACCTGAGTCACATTTATAGCTGAGTTTTGACAGACATTTCAGTATGTTATGCAACAGATACAAGTGGGTGGCGTTGAATTACCTGGATACAAACCCGATCTTATATATACACTGATCAGGCATAACATTATGGCCACCTGCCACCGGCCTGGACCAGAGGACCTCTCAGGGTGTTCTATGAGGTCTGGCACCAGGACGTTGGCAGTGGATCCTTTGGGTGCTCTGGGTTGTGCAGTGAGGCGTCTGGGAATCAAACTTGTTCCACTCCATCATGTTAATGCTTGATCAGAATGGAGTCTTGGAAGTTTGGAGGTCAAATCGACATCTTGGGTGATTGTTTTGTTCCTCAAGACGTTGAGGTGGGGTGCATTTTCTGGCAGGGGTAGACCAGTGACATTTGGGATTGTTGTTTGCATGAAGGAGTGTGTTTGTTCTGGGACAATGTTTATTTTGGTGTCTCATCAAGTCTCATCAACACAGACGCAAAAATTCAAGGTTTTCCAGCAGAACACCACATAGTACCACTATGATCAATGCTGTTCACGTCGCCTGTCAGTGGTCATAATGTTGGCTGACATTTGTGGAAAAATCTTTTTCGTGTTTCAAAAGGTGTGGCTGCAGTAAACAGGCACAAATACAAATAATTTTTTCTTAATTGTTTGCAAAAAAAACAAAACAAACAAAGCTAAATTCTTGACAACTTCGATATGTCAGTTCTCGACATTGTTGGTATCAAAGTCAACAAATAACAGAGAATGTGTTCAAAACTGAACAAAAAATAAATCAACCATCATCAAATTAATATTTCATAGTCCTGCCATTAGCAGAGCTCTAATCCTGGCTGGGATGTTCCCCACGCGCCTTTCACACTGTTGAGGGGTATTCTGGTCCCATTCTTCTTGAATTACTGCTTTTAATTCTTCTAAATTCTTTGGTTTCAATGGAGCTCATGTCCGGGGATTGAGCTGGCCACTCTAAGACCTGGATACTGTGCTCCTGCAGCCAAGTTCTACTGACCCTGGACGTGTGGCAAGGGGCATTATCTTGTTGAAACATCCAGGTTTGACCTCGACGGAACAGAGCATATGCAGAAGGGAGCATGTGGGTTTCAAGAATGGCACAAACTGCTGAAGGACTGCATCTGCACTTCCTGGCTATCTGGCAGCAGCTGAACCCTTCCTGCCTGAGAATCTGTATCTTCAGCTGTGTTTCCTGCGTTAGGTTCCGAGTTTTAGCCATTTTTGTCTCTGAAGAACTTTCAAATGTTCTGACTTTATATAGACACGAAGCACGGCAACAAATATTAGTGGATCACTGGTACCAAAATGACCCAACACTCAAAATTCCGTATGTATTTTGATGGAACCAATCAATTTTAAGTTTTTAATGGCTTCTTTGGGATTTCTTTAATATTTTGCCTGGCTATGCTAAAAGAAATTAAGAATTTACACACACACACACACACACACACACACACACACACACACACACACACACACACACACACACACACACACACACACACAGAGAGAGAGAGAGAGAGAGAGAGAGAGAGAGAGAGAGAGAGAGAGAGAGAGAGAGAGAGAGAGAGAGAGAGAGAGAGAGAGAGAGAGAGAGAGAGAGAGAGAGAGAGAGAGAGAGAGAGAGAGAGAGAGAGAGAGAGAGAGAGAGAGAGAGAGAGAGAGAGAGAGAGAGAGAGAGAGAGAGAGAGAGAGAGAGAGAGAGAGAGAGAGAGAGAGAGAGTTTTTTGTACAAGTATTCCGAGAAACTTCTGCAAATGTTTCCAGCTGGAAGTTTTTTTCTGGTTCCTAGAACGTTCTTCTTAAAAGCAGGAAAAACCTCTCCAAAGACATCCTAAAGAGGTTAATCTTAAACAACATCCTGCCTTTGTTATGATGTAACTTCACTGGAATGTTTTCTGGAAGGATGTTCTATAATGTGTTTCCTCAACAACATCCTCAGAATATAGCAGGAAAAAAATGCATTACTTTTTGTTCATATATCACATTTCAAGAACGTTTCACAAAAACACACATTCTGCAATCTGAGGCTTTCCAGTTAAGTTATCTTTAAAACGTTGTTAGAATTTGTAGGGAATGTTACCTGTTTGCTGGGTGACATCATGTGATGCCGAAAGAACCAAAACACCAAATGACTCCAGGAAACATCCCTGATGATGCGTTCAGGTGCATCAAGATGATTAATAGAAAAGATGAACAAGTAAAACAAGCAAAAGACATAAAGTTGACTTGAGTTGTTGCTGAGATCTAAAGACACACAAACTGAGGCTTTTGACCTCTGCTTGAACAATATCTGCAAAATATCATGCTAAAAAGTAACACTACTGTCATGCTTCTATGGACTGTATGTATCGTCTAACGTGCACCAAGATAAGCTTTTGGGGAAACAAAAAACGAGTTCAATTAAAATTGAAATAGGAGGCATTTTTCCTTTTCATGATCAAAAAGGGACATACGAAATTAAAAAAAAATGCTTTGATTTTCATTTTATATTTAGAATAACAAAAAAGTAAAATCAGTAAGAGACAGAAAAGAAAAAAGGTCCGTTTTTTCATTTTCTGAGACCGGAAGTGGTCATCAGCAAGTGTGAGCCAAACTGAGTACAGTGCATAGACTGTATATAATTTTTTTTCGTTAGTTTTCATGGTCAAAATGAGAGATCAGTTGGCCGATCTTAAAATAAACCACTACTGATTTTTTTTAAATAGAGCATTAAAGTTTTGCGAAGCCAGGGGGCGGGACTCCTTGATTGACAGTCTGGTCTGGAATGATTGACAGGTCCTATGGAGGAGGCAGCAGAGACTCTGCTCTCCTCGTTTGGATTAATTCAGATATAATAACTGTTGGTTTATTTATCGGTGGAGCAGCAGAACATTTTCCACAGACAGTTTTCCTGCCCGTTGGCTTGTTTTAACCAGTTTTCTGCCTTCGGCTGATTCTACCAGCAGATACTGAAAGGACTCTGATTGTTCGGTAAGTAAATGTTTATTTTCGTATCGGTGCCGCTTTTAATGCACTTTATATGCAGCTTTAGTGTCAGGTATAATGTGTGCCATGCACTCCAGATGTTGGTGGAGTTTGTTTCTGTGTGTGTTGACCAGAGAAGAAAGTTAGCATAGTAAATATGAGCTTTAATGTTAGCGATGCTAACCGAGCTAACTGCTCAGTCGTAGGCTGATTAAAGCTAACGTATCATCAAGCTAATGTGTTGAGTTTCATGTAAACAGCTGAAGTGTGTTGTGTTCCTGTAATGTAGTGCATTAAGTTCATAAAACTGGCTGGTTGATGTTATTGTAACGTTCAGGAAACTTAAATGTGATTAAAACAGTAACGTTAATGTTCTAGTTGTCAGTAATCAGCTTTAATTTGACACTTAAACCGACTCTGATAGTTTTAAATGACATCAGTTTCATGAATTTGTTGAAAATTGTCTCATTTGTTGTTGTGATGTTGCTGCTGATTCATTAAAACCAGATGATCCGTGTTGAAGGCACGTTTAGTTCTAGTATCAGAAGTACAAGAAGGAAAATGGAAGTTTAGTTCTGCTACATCAAAGATTTCAGGATTAAAATAACTAAATGAGTCTTTATGCCTCAAACTTAATTTTTCAGTAAAGAAATAATGAAATAATCACAGATAATAAAAATATAAATAGCAGAGAAAACCTGAGAGAATAATTTCCTGAAAAGTCTGTGAAGGAAAAGCAGCTTTTTTATCCTGAAAGATCAGAATCAGCTCCAACATCTGCATCTGACAGCATCAAGTCAACCAGAAAGAAAAGAAAAAAGAAAATGACTTCTTTCTGATCACATCTGTTCCACTGCTCACAGTCTGCTGCTGCTCGCATTCTTCACATTTATAGTCCACTTTTAAAAGTTCAGCAGACAGGTGCTTTGCTTTGGAGTGTGACAATGTTGTCGGTGATGTGGAGAGTGAAGTTTCCGTTTCACCCACAGCGTGCTTTAGGACAGCCAGGTCGGACTTGATGTTTGAAATACTGACCGACAGCTCAGATTTAACTGTCTGTAGTTCCGTTTTGATGGGTGTTAAACTTTCACTCAAAGTCGCCAGGAGCTGGGTCTTTAAAATAAGCGCCGTCTCGTTACAGAGTGAAAGTAGCAATTCCTCCTTAAGGTCAGAGATTGCAGCATCTGAGGGCCTCTTCAAAAGAAGACGTAGTTGATGAAAGCGTTCTGGAGCAGGACCAGAAAGACCACGACCAAGCAGCCTTGAGATCTTAGGCAGCGTCTCCCTCAGGTGGGTGTCAACGGTGTTCACGGTCAGGTCTGTGCTAATCCCGTCAAAAAACAAAACAGAAAAAAATCTAGATTATAAATCAACATGTAACCAAAGCACTCTGTGTATAATGCCATAGTATAGGATGTAGTTCAGAAAATGTCAAAGTATAGTTTACTTTTCAAGAATAACATAGTATGGCCTGTAGTTCATAGTATAGCATGTCTGCAAAAAAACCCAACTGATTATTATGTGGTTCAAAAAGTGCAAAATGATAGGATGTTGCCTAAAATTGTCATGTATGATATGTGGTTCAAAAAATGTCATAGTGCAGTATATTGTCAAATAGTATGTTTTTCAAGAAAACATCAGAGTATATGTCGTCTAAAAAATGCCATAGAATAATATTTCATTGCACAAGTAAAAGTATAGTAAGTTTTATAACTGTTCAAATTCTTATATGTTGCTAAAAAACAAAAAAACTAAAACAAAAAAAGGTCATAGTAATATGTCAATTTAAAAAGCCTATAGTATAGAGTGTCGCCCAACAAACGTCATAGTATAGCATGTCGCTCTAAAAAATTCATAGTATAGCATGTCGCTCTAAAAATGTCATAGTACAGCATGTCGCTCTAAAAACGCCATAGAATAGCGTGTCGTCCAAAAAACATCATGGTGTAGCATGTCGCTCAAAAACATTATAGTATAGCATGTCGCTCTAAAAACGTCACAGTATATCATGTCACCCAAAAAACGTCATAGTATAGCATGTCGACCAAAAAACATCATAGTATAGCATGTCGCTCGTAAAACGCCATAGTATAGCATGTGGCTCAAAACACTTCATAGTGTAGGATGTTGCTCTAAAAATGTCATAGTATAGCATGTCGCTCTAAAAACCTCATAGTATAGGATGTCGCTCTAAAAACGTCATAGTATAGCATGTCGCTCTACAAACGTCATAGTATAGCATGTCGCCCAAAAAACATCATAGTATAGCATGTCGTCCAAAAAACGTCATAGTATAGCATGTCGCTCTAAAAACGTCATTGTATAGCATGTCGCTCAAAAAACGTCATAGTATAGCACGTCACCCAAAAAACATCATAGTATAGCATGTCGCTCGTAAAACGCCATAGTATAGCATGTGGCTCAAAACACTTCATAGTGTAGCATGTTGCTCTAAAAATGTCATAGTATAGCATGTCGCTCTAAAAACCTCATAGTATAGGATGTCGCTCTAAAAACGTCATAGTATAGCATGTCGCTCTACAAACGTCATAGGATAGCATGTCGCCCAAAAAACATCATAGTATAGCATGTCGTCCAAAAAACGTCATAGTATAGAATGTCGCTCTAAAAACGTCATTGTATAGCATGTCGCTCAAAAAACGTCATAGTATAGCACGTCACCCAAAAAACATCATAGTATAGCACGTGGCTCAAAAAAAGTTATAATATACCATGTCGCTCTAAAAACGTCATAGGATAGCATGTCGCTCAAAAAACGTCATAGTATAGCATGCTGCCCAAAAAACGTCATAGTATAGCATGTCGCTCTAAAAACGTCATTGTATAGCATGTCGCTCAAAAAACGTCATAGTATAGCACGTCACCCAAAAAACATCAAAGTATAGCACGTGGCTCAAAAAACGTTATAATATACCATGTCGCTCTACAAACGTCATAGTATAGCATGTCGCTCTAAAAACGTCATTCCAGTTCACTCCAGTTCCCAGTCTTTGAGTCCAGGTCACTCCACTTCCCAGTCTCTTATTCCAGGTCGCTCCATCTCCCAGTCTCTGAGTCCAGGTCGCTCCAGTTCCCAGTCTCTGTGTCCGGGTCGTTCCTGTTCCCCGTCTCTGTGTCCAGGTCGCTCCAGTTATACTATGGCATTTTTTGCGCCAAATTTCATGATGATTTTTTTTTCACAGAAAACCTTTCTGGAGTGTTTTTCACGCCCTCATTTACATTATTTCATCATATGGCATGTTTTTACAACATGTTTGAAAAATGTCATTTTTTTCGACATAGTATAGTAAGGCGTTTTTTTTTGTGCCAAAATTCATGATGATTTTTTTTTTCAAAGAAAACCTTTCTGGAGTGTTTTTCACAGCCTCCTTTACATTATTTCATCATATGGCACGTTTTTACAACATGTTTGAAAAATGGCATTTTTTTTCGACATAGTATAGTAAGGCGTTTTTTTTGTGCCAAAATTCATGATGATTTTGTTTTTTCAAAGAAAACCTTTCTGGAGTGTTTTTCACAGCCTCCTTTACATTATTTCATCATATGACATGTTTTTACAACATGTTTGAAAAATGGCATTTTTTTTCGACATAGTATAGTAAGGCGTTTTTTTTGTGCCAAAATTCATGATGATTTTTTTTTTGAAAGAAAACCTTTCTGGAGTGTTTTTCACGGCCTCCTTTACATTATTTCATCATATGGCACGTTTTTACAACATGTTTGAAAAATGGCATTTTTTTTCGACATAGTATAGTAAGGCGTTTTTTTTTGTGCCAAAATTCATGATGATTTTTTTTTCAAAGAAAACCTTTCTGGAGTGTTTTTCACGGCCTCCTTTACATTATTTCATTATATGGCACGTTTTTACAACATGTTTGAAAAGCCGCATTTTTTTTCGACATAGTATAGTAAGGCGTTTTTTTGCGCCAAAATTCATGATGATTTTTTTTTCAAAGAAACCCTTTCTGGAGTGTTTTTCACGGCCTCCTTTACATTATCTCATAATATGACACGTTTTTACAACATGTTTGAAAAATCCCATTTTTTTTCGACATAGTATAGTAAGGCGTTTTTTTGCGGCAAAATTTATGGTGAGTTTTTTTTCAAAGAATACCTTTCTGGAGTGTTTTTCACAGCCTCCTTTATATTATTTCATCATATGGCACGTTTTTACAACATGTTTGAAAAGTCGCATTTTTTTCGACATAGTATAGTAAGGCGTTTTTTTTGCGCCAAACTTCATGATGATTTTTTTTTCAAAGAAAACCTTTCTGGAGTGTTTTTCACGGCCTCCTGTACATTATTTCATCATATGGCACGTTTTTACGACATGTTTGAAAAGTCGCATTTTTTTTCGACATAGTATAGTAAGGCGTTTTTTTGCGCCAAATTTCATCATGATTTTTTTTTTCAAAGAAAACCTTTCTGGAGTGTTTTTCACGGCCTCCTGTACATTATTTCATCTTACGGCACGTTTTTACAACATGTTTGAAAAATGGCATTTTTTTTCGACATAGTATAGTAAGGCGTTTTTTTTGTGCCAAAATTCATGATGATTTTTTTTTTGAAAGAAAACCTTTCTGGAGTGTTTTTCACAGCCTCCTTTACATTATTTCATCATATGACATGTTTTTACAACATGTTTGAAAAATGGCATTTTTTTTCGACATAGTATAGTAAGGCGTTTTTTTGCGCCAAAATTCATGATGATTTTTTTTTCAAAGAAACCCTTTCTGGAGTGTTTCTCATGCTCTCCTTTACATTATTTCATCATATGGCATGTTTTTACAACATGTTTGAAAAATGGCATTTTTTTTCGACATAGTATAGTAAGGCGTTTTTTTTGTGCCAAAATTCATGATGATTTTTTTTTTGAAAGAAAACCTTTCTGGAGTGTTTTTCATGGCCTCCTTTACATTATTTCATCATATGGCACGTTTTTACAACATGTTTGAAAAATGGCATTTTTTTTCGACATAGTATAGTAAGGCGTTTTTTTTTTGTGCCAAAATTCATGATGATTTTTTTTTCAAAGAAAACCTTTCTGGAGTGTTTTTCACGGCCTCCTTTACATTATTTCATTATATGGCACGTTTTTACAACATGTTTGAAAAGCCGCATTTTTTTTCGACATAGTATAGTAAGGCGTTTTTTTGCGGCAAAATTTATGGTGAGTTTTTTTTCAAAGAATACCTTTCTGGAGTGTTTTTCACAGCCTCCTTTATATTATTTCATCATATGGCACGTTTTTACAACATGTTTGAAAAATCGCATTTTTTTCGACATAGTATAGTAAGGCGTTTTTTTTGCGCCAAAATTCATGATGATTTTTTTTTCAAAGAAAACCTTTCTGGAGTGTTTTTCACGCTCTCCTTTACATTATTTCATCATATGGCATGTTTTTACAACATGTTTGAAAAATGGCATTTTTTTTCGACATAGTATAGTAAGGCGTTTTTTTTGCGCCAAAATTCATGATGATTTTTTTTTTCAAAGAAAACCTTTCTGCAGTGTTTTTCACGGCCTCCTTTACATTATTTCATCATATGGCACGTTTTTACAACATGTTTGAAAAATGGCATTTTTTTTCGACATAGTATAGTAAGGCGTTTTTTTTGCGCCAAAATTCATGATGATTTTTTTTTTCAAAGAAAACCTTTCTGGAGTGTTTTTCACGGCCTCCTTTACATTATTTCATCATATGGCACGTTTTTACAACATGTTTGAAAAATCGCATTTTTTTTCGACATAGTATAGTAAGGCGTTTTTTTTGCGCCAAAATTCATGATGATTTTTTTTTTCAAAGAAAACCTTTCTGGAGTGTTTTTCACGGCCTCCTTTACATTATTTCATCATATGGCACGTTTTTACAACATGTTTGAAAAATGGCATTTTTTTTTCGACATAGTATAGTAAGGCGTTTTTTTTGCGCCAAAATTCATGATGATTTTTTTTTCAAAGAAAACCTTTCTGGAGTGTTTTTCACGCTCTCCTTTACATTATCTCATCTTACGGCACGTTTTTACAACATGTTTGAAAAATGGCATTTTTTTTCGACATGGTATAGTAAGGCGTTTTTTTTGCACCAAAATTCATGATGATTTCTTTTTTTTTTCAAAGAAAACCTTTCTGGAGTGTTTTTCACACCCTCCTTTACATTATTTCATCATATGGCACGTTTTTACAACATGTTTGAAAAATGGCATTTTTTTTCGACATAGTATAGTAAGGCGTTTTTTTTGCGCCAAACTTCATGATGATTTTTTTTTCAAAGAAAACCTTTCTGGAGTGTTTTTCACGCCCTCCTTTACATTATTTCATCATATGGCACGTTTTTACAACATGTTTGAAAAATGGCATTTTTTTTCGACATAGTATAGTAAGGCGTTTTTTTTGCGCCAAAATTCATGATGATTTTTTTTTCAAAGAAAACCTTTCTGGAGTGTTTTTCACAGCCTCCTTTACATTATTTCATCATATGGCATGTTTTTACAACATGTTTGAAAAATGGCATTTTTTTTCGACATAGTATAGTAAGGCGTTTTTTTTGCGCCAAAATTCATGATGATTTTTTTTTTCAAAGAAAACCTTTCTGGAGTGTTTTTCACAGCCTCCTTTATATTATTTCATCATATGGCACGTTTTTACAACATGTTTGAAAAATGGCATTTTTTTTCGACATAGTATAGTAAGGCGTTTTTTTTGCGCCAAAATTCATGATGATTTTTTTTTTCAAAGAAAACCTTTCTGGAGTGTTTTTCACGACCTCCTTTACATTATTTCATCATATGGCACGTTTTTACAACATGTTTGAAAAATGGCATTTTTTTTCGACATAGTATAGTAAGGCGTTTTTTTTTGCGCCAAAATTCATGATGATTTTTTTTTTCAAAGAAAACCTTTCTGCAGTGTTTTTCACGCTCTCCTTTACATTATTTCATCATATGGCATGTTTTTGCAACATGTTTGAAAAATGGCATTTTTTTTTCATCATATTATAGTAAGGCGTTTTTTTGCGCCAAAACTCATGATGATTTTTTTTTCAAAGAAAACCTTTCTGCAGTGTTTCTCACGGTCTCCTTTACATTATTTCATCTTGCAGCACGTTTTTACAACATGTTTGAAAAATGGCGTTTTTTTTTGTGCCAAAATTCATGATGATTTTTTTTTTCAAAGAAAACCTTTCTGGAGTGTTTTTCACAGCCTCCTTTATATTATTTCATCATATGCCACGTTTTTACGACATGTTTGAAAAATGGCATTTTTTTTCGACATAGTATAGTAAGGCGTTTTTTTTGCGCCAAAATTCATGATGATTTTTTTTTCAAAGAATACCTTTCTGGAGTGTTTTTCACAGCCTCCTTTACATTATTTCATCATATGGCACGTTTTTACGACATGTTTGAAAAATGGCATTTTTTTTCGACATAGTATAGTAAGGCGTTTTTTTTGCGCCAAATTTCATGATGATTTTTTTTTCAAAGAAAGCCTTTCTGGAGTGTTTTTCACGGCCTCCTTTACATTATTTCATCATATGGCACGTTTTTACAACATGTTTGAAAAGTCGCATTTTTTTCGACATAGTATAGTAAGGCGTTTTTTTGCGCCAAAATTCATGATGATTTTTTTTTCAAAGAAAACCTTTCTGGAGTGTTTTTCATGCTCTCCTTTACATTATTTCATCATATGGCATGTTTTTACAACATGTTTGAAAAATGGCATATTTTTTTCATCATAGTATAGTAAGGCGTTTTTTTGCGCCAAAACTCATGATGATTTTTTTTTTCAAAGAAAACCTTTCTGCAGTGTTTCTCACGGTCTCCTTTACATTATTTCATCTTACGGCACGTTTTTACAACATGTTTGAAAAATGGCATTTTTTTTCGACATAGTATAGTAAGGCGTTTTTTTTGCGCCAAACTTCATGATGATTTTTTTTTCAAAGAAAACCTTTCTGGAGTGTTTTTCACGGCCTCCTGTACATTATTTCATCATATGGCACGTTTTTACGACATGTTTGAAAAGTCGCATTTTTTTTCGACATAGTATAGTAAGGCGTTTTTTTGCGCCAAATTTCATCATGATTTTTTTTTTCAAAGAAAACCTTTCTGGAGTGTTTTTCACGGCCTCCTGTACATTATTTCATCTTACGGCACGTTTTTACAACATGTTTGAAAAATGGCATTTTTTTTCGACATAGTATAGTAAGGCGTTTTTTTTGCGCCAAAATTCATGATGATTTTTTTTTCAAAGAAAACCTTTCTGGAGTGTTTTTCACAGCCTCCTTTATATTATTTCATCATATGGCACGTTTTTACGACATGTTTGAAAAATGGCATTTTTTTTCGACATAGTATAGTAAGGCGTTTTTTTTGCGCCAAAATTCATGATGATTTTTTTTTCAAAGAAAACCTTTCTGGAGTGTTTTTCACGACCTCATTTACATTATTTTATCATATGGCACGTTTTTACAACATGTTTGAAAAATGGCATTTTTTTTCGACATAGTATAGTAAGGCGTTTTTTTTGTGCCAAAATTCATGATGATTTTTTTTTCAAAGAAAACCTTTCTGGAGTGTTTTTCACGCTCTCCTTTACATTATTTCATCATATGGCATGTTTTTACAACATGTTTGAAAAATCGCATTTTTTTTCGACATAGTATAGTAAGGCGTTTTTTTGCGCCAAATTTCATCATGATTTTTTTTTTCAAAGAAAACCTTTCTGGAGTGTTTTTCACGGCCTCCTGTACATTATTTCATCTTACGGCACGTTTTTACAACGTTTGAAAAATGGCATTTTTTTTCGACATAGTATAGTAAGGCGTTTTTTTTGCGCCAAAATTCATGATGATTTTTTTTTCAAAGAATACCTTTCTGGAGTGTTTTTCACAACCTCCTTTATATTATTTCATCATATGGCACGTTTTTACGACATGTTTGAAAAATGGCATTTTTTTTCGACATAGTATAGTAAGGCGTTTTTTTTGCGCCAAACTTCATGATGTTTTTTTTTTCAAAGAAAACCTTTCTGGAGTGTTTTTCACGACCTCATTTACATTATTTTATCATATGGCACGTTTTTACAACATGTTTGAAAAATGGCATTTTTTTCCGACATAGTATAGTAAGGCGTTTTTTTTTGTGCCAAAATTCATGATGATTTTTTTTTCAAAGAAAACCTTTCTGGAGTGTTTTTCACGCTCTCCTTTACATTATTTCATCATATGGCATGTTTTTACAACATGTTTGAAAAATCGCATTTTTTTTCGACATAGTATAGTAAGGCGTTTTTTTTGCGCCAAAATTCATGATGATTGTTTTTTTTCAAAGAAAACCTTTCTGGAGTGTTTTTCACAGCCTCCTTTATATTATTTCATCATATGGCACGTATTTACAACATGTTTGAAAAATGGCATTTTTTTTCGACATAGTATAGTAAGGCGTTTTTTTTGCGCCAAAATTCATGATGATTTTTTTTTTTCAAGAAAACCTTTCTGGAGTGTTTTTCACGACCTCATTTACATTATTTTATCATATGGCACGTTTTTACAACATGTTTGAAAAATGGCATTTTTTTTCGACATAGTATAGTAAGGCGTTTTTTTTTTGTGCCAAAATTCATGATGATTTTTTTTTTCAAAGAAAACCTTTCTGCAGTGTTTTTCACGCTCTCCTTTACATTATTTCATCATATGGCATGTTTTTGCAACATGTTTGAAAAATGGCATTTTTTTTTCATCATATTATAGTAAGGCGTTTTTTTGCGCCAAAACTCATGATGATTTTTTTTTCAAAGAAAACCTTTCTGCAGTGTTTCTCACGGTCTCCTTTACATTATTTCATCTTGCAGCACGTTTTTACAACATGTTTGAAAAATGGCATTTTTTTTCGACATAGTATAGTAAGGCGTTTTTTTTGCGCCAAAATTCATGATGATTTTTTTTTCAAAGAATACCTTTCTGGAGTGTTTTTCACGGCCTCCTTTACATTATTTCATCATATGGCACGTTTTTACAACATGTTTGAAAAGTCGCATTTTTTTTCGACATAGTATAGTAAGGCGTTTTTTTTGCGCCAAAATTCATGATGATTTTTTTTTCAAAGAAAACCTTTCTGGAGTGTTTTTCACAACCTCCTTTACATTATTTCATCATATGGCACGTTTTTACGACATGTTTGAAAAATGGCATTTTTTTTCGACATAGTATAGTAAGGCGTTTTTTTTCCGCCAAACTTCATGATGTTTTTTTTTTCAAAGAAAACCTTTCTGGAGTGTTTTTCACGACCTCCTTTACATTATTTCATCATATGGCACGTTTTTACAACATGTTTGAAAAATGGCATTTTTTTTCGACATAGTATAGTAAGGCGTTTTTTTTTGTGCCAAAATTCATGATGATTTTTTTTTCAAAGAAAACCTTTCTGGAGTGTTTTTCACGACCTCATTTACATTATTTCATCATATGGCATGTTTTTACAACATGTTTGAAAAATCGCATTTTTTTTCGACATAGTATAGTAAGGCGTTTTTTTTGCGCCAAAATTCATGATGATTGTTTTTTTTCAAAGAAAACCTTTCTGGAGTGTTTTTCACGACCTCATTTACATTATTTTATCATATGGCACGTTTTTACAACATGTTTGAAAAATGGCATTTTTTTTCGACATAGTATAGTAAGGCGTTTTTTTTGTGCCAAAATTCATGATGATTTTTTTTTTCAAAGAAAACCTTTCTGCAGTGTTTTTCACGCTCTCCTTTACATTATTTCATCATATGGCATGTTTTTGCAACATGTTTGAAAAATGGCATTTTTTTTTCATCATATTATAGTAAGGCGTTTTTTTGCGCCAAAACTCATGATGATTTTTTTTTCAAAGAAAACCTTTCTGCAGTGTTTCTCACGGTCTCCTTTACATTATTTCATCTTGCAGCACGTTTTTACAACATGTTTGAAAAATGGCATTTTTTTTCGACATAGTATAGTAAGGCGTTTTTTTTGCGCCAAAATTCATGATGATTTTTTTTTCAAAGAAAACCTTTCTGCAGTGTTTTTCACGGCCTCCTTTACATTATTTCATCATATGGCACGTTTTTACAACATGTTTGAAAAGTCGCATTTTTTTTCGACATAGTATAGTAAGGCGTTTTTTTGCGCCAAATTTCATCATGATTTTTTTTTTCAAAGAAAACCTTTCTGGAGTGTTTTTCACGGCCTCCTGTACATTATTTCATCTTACGGCACGTTTTTACAACGTTTGAAAAATGGCATTTTTTTTCGACATAGTATAGTAAGGCGTTTTTTTTGCGCCAAAATTCATGATGATTTTTTTTTCAAAGAATACCTTTCTGGAGTGTTTTTCACAACCTCCTTTATATTATTTCATCATATGGCACGTTTTTACGACATGTTTGAAAAATGGCATTTTTTTTCGACATAGTATAGTAAGGCGTTTTTTTTGCGCCAAACTTCATGATGTTTTTTTTTTCAAAGAAAACCTTTCTGGAGTGTTTTTCACGCTCTCCTTTACATTATTTCATCATATGGCATGTTTTTGCAACATGTTTGAAAAATGGCATTTTTTTTTCATCATATTATAGTAAGGCGTTTTTTTGCGCCAAAACTCATGATGATTTTTTTTTCAAAGAAAACCTTTCTGCAGTGTTTCTCACGGTCTCCTTTACATTATTTCATCTTGCAGCACGTTTTTACAACATGTTTGAAAAATGGCATTTTTTTTCGACATAGTATAGTAAGGCGTTTTTTTTTTGTGCCAAAATTCATGATGATTTTTTTTTTCAAAGAAAACCTTTCTGGAGTGTTTTTCACAGCCTCCTTTATATTATTTCATCATATGCCACGTTTTTACGACATGTTTGAAAAATGGCATTTTTTTTCGACATAGTATAGTAAGGCGTTTTTTTTGCGCCAAAATTCATGATGATTTTTTTTTCAAAGAAAACCTTTCTGGAGTGTTTTTCACGCTCTCCTTTACATTATTTCATCATATGGCATGTTTTTACAACATGTTTGAAAAATCGCACTTTTTTTCGACATAGTATAGTAAGGCGTTTTTTTTGCGCCAAAATTCATGATGATTGTTTTTTTTCAAAGAAAACCTTTCTGGAGTGTTTTTCACAGCCTCCTTTATATTATTTCATCATATGGCACGTATTTACAACATGTTTGAAAAATGGCATTTTTTTTCGACATAGTATAGTAAGGCGTTTTTTTGGCGCCAAAATTCAAGATGATTTTTTTTTTTTCAAGAAAACCTTTCTGGAGTGTTTTTCACGACCTCATTTACATTATTTTATCATATGGCACGTTTTTACAACATGTTTGAAAAATGGCATTTTTTTTCGACATAGTATAGTAAGGCGTTTTTTTTTTGTGCCAAAATTCATGATGATTTTTTTTTTTCAAAGAAAACCTTTCTGCAGTGTTTTTCACGCTCTCCTTTACATTATTTCATCATAAGGCATGTTTTTGCAACATGTTTGAAAAATGGCATTTTTTTTTCATCATATTATAGTAAGGCGTTTTTTTGCGCCAAAACTCATGATGATTTTTTTTTCAAAGAAAACCTTTCTGCAGTGTTTCTCACGGTCTCCTTTACATTATTTCATCTTGCAGCACGTTTTTACAACATGTTTGAAAAATGGCATTTTTTTTCGACATAGTATAGAAAGGCGTTTTTTTTTGCGCCAAAATTCATGATGATTTTTTTTTCAAAGAATACCTTTCTGCAGTGTTTTTCACGGCCTCCTTTACATTATTTCATCATATGGCACGTTTTTACAACATGTTTGAAAAGTCGCATTTTTTTTCGACATAGTATAGTAAGGCGTTTTTTTTGCGCCAAAATTCATGATGATTTTTTTTTCAAAGAATACCTTTCTGGAGTGTTTTTCACAACCTCCTTTATATTATTTCATCATATGGCACGTTTTTACGACATGTTTGAAAAATGGCATTTTTTTTCGACATAGTATAGTAAGGCGTTTTTTTTCCGCCAAACTTCATGATGTTTTTTTTTTCAAAGAAAACCTTTCTGGAGTGTTTTTCACGACCTCATTTACATTATTTTATCATATGGCACGTTTTTACAACATGTTTGAAAAATGGCGTTTTTTTTCGACATAGTATAGTAAGGCGTTTTTTTTTGCGCCAAAATTCATGATGATTTTTTTTTCAAAGAAAACCTTTCTGGAGTGTTTTTCACGACCTCCTTTACATTATTTCATCATATGGCACGTTTTTACAACATGTTTGAAAAATCGCATTTTTTTTCGACATAGTATAGTAAGGCGTTTTTTTTGCGCCAAAATTCATGATGATTGTTTTTTTTCAAAGAAAACCTTTCTGGAGTGTTTTTCACGACCTCATTTACATTATTTTATCATATGGCACGTTTTTACAACATGTTTGAAAAATGGCATTTTTTTTCGACATAGTATAGTAAGGCGTTTTTTTTGTGCCAAAATTCATGATGATTTTTTTTTTCAAAGAAAACCTTTCTGCAGTGTTTTTCACGCTCTCCTTTACATTATTTCATCATATGGCATGTTTTTGCAACATGTTTGAAAAATGGCATTTTTTTTTCATCATATTATAGTAAGGCGTTTTTTTGCGCCAAAACTCATGATGATTTTTTTTTCAAAGAAAACCTTTCTGCAGTGTTTCTCACGGTCTCCTTTACATTATTTCATCTTGCAGCACGTTTTTACAACATGTTTGAAAAATGGCATTTTTTTTCGACATAGTATAGTAAGGCGTTTTTTTTTGCGCCAAAATTCATGATGATTTTTTTTTCAAAGAAAACCTTTCTGCAGTGTTTTTCACGGCCTCCTTTACATTATTTCATCATATGGCACGTTTTTACAACATGTTTGAAAAATCGCATTTTTTTTCGACATAGTATAGTAAGGCGTTTTTTTTGCGCCAAAATTCATCATGATTTTTTTTTTCAAAGAAAACCTTTCTGGAGTGTTTTTCACGGCCTCCTTTACATTATTTCATCATATGGCACGTTTTTACAACATGTTTGAAAAATGGCATTTTTTTTCGACATAGTATAGTAAGGCGTTTTTTTTGCGCCAAAATTCATGATGATTTTTTTTTTCAAAGAATACCTTTCTGGAGTGTTTTTCACACCTCCTTTACATTATTTCATCATATGGCACGTTTTTACAACATGTTTGAAAAATGGCATTTTTTTTCGACATAGTATAGTAAGGCGTTTTTTTTGCGCCAAAATTCATGATGATTTTTTTTTCAAAGAAAACCTTTCTGGAGTGTTTTTCACGCCTCCTTTACATTATTTCATCATATGGCACGTTTTTACAACATGTTTGAAAAATGGCATTTTTTTTTCGACATAGTATAGTAAGGCGTTTTTTTGCGCCAAAACTCATGATGATTTTTTTTTCAAAGAAAACCTTTCTGGAGTGTTTTTCACGGCCTCCTTTACATTATTTCATCATATGGCACGTTTTTACAACATGTTTGAAAAATGGCATTTTTTTTCGACATAGTATAGTAAGGCGTTTTTTTTTGTGCCAAAATTCATGATGATTTTTTTTTTCAAAGAAAACCTTTCTGGAGTGTTTTTCACAGCCTCCTTTACATTATTTCATCATATGGCACGTTTTTACGACATGTTTGAAAAATGGCATTTTTTTTCGACATAGTATAGTAAGGCGTTTTTTTTGCGCCAAAATTCATGATGATTTTTTTTTCAAAGAAAACCTTTCTGGAGTGTTTTTCACAGCCTCCTTTACATTATTTCATCATATGGCACGTTTTTACGACATGTTTGAAAAGTCGCATTTTTTTTCGACATAGTATAGTAAGGCGTTTTTTTTGCGCCAAAATTCATGATGATTTTTTTTTCAAAGAAAACCTTTCTGGAGTGTTTTTCACGGCCTCCTTTACATTATTTCATCTTACGGCACGTTTTTACAACATGTTTGAAAAATGGCATTTTTTTTCGACATAGTATAGTAAGGCGTTTTTTTTGCGCCAAAATTCATGATGATTTTTTTTTCAAAGAAAACCTTTCTGGAGTGTTTTTCACAGCCTCCTTTATATTATTTCATCATATGGCACGTTTTTACAACATGTTTGAAAAATGGCATTTTTTTTCGACATAGTATAGTAAGGCGTTTTTTTTGCGCCAAAATTCATGATGATTTTTTTTTCAAAGAAAACCTTTCTGGAGTGTTTTTCACGCTCTCCTTTACATTATTTCATCATATGGCACGTTTTTACAACATGTTTGAAAAATGGCATTTTTTTTTCGACATAGTATAGTAAGGCGTTTTTTTTGCGCCAAAATTCATGATGATTTTTTTTTCAAAGAAAACCTTTCTGGAGTGTTTCTCACGGCCTCCTTTACATTATTTCATCATATGCGCACGTTTTTACAACATGTTTGAAAAATGGCATTTTTTTTCGACATAGTATAGTAAGGCGTTTTTTTTTGCGCCAAAATTCATGATGATTTTTTTTTTCAAAGAAAACCTTTCTGGAGTGTTTTTCACAGCCTCCTTTACATTATTTCATCATATGCCACGTTTTTACAACATGTTTGAAAAATGGCATTTTTTTTCGACATAGTATAGTAAGGCGTTTTTTTTGCGCCAAAATTCATGATGATTTTTTTTTCAAAGAATACCTTTCTGGAGTGTTTTTCACAGCCTCCTTTACATTATTTCATCATATGGCACGTTTTTACGACATGTTTGAAAAGTCGCATTTTTTTTCGACATAGTATAGTAAGGCGTTTTTTTTGCGCCAAATTTCATCATGATTTTTTTTTCAAAGAAAACCTTTCTGGAGTGTTTTTCACGGCCTCCTTTACATTATTTCATCATACGGCACGTTTTTACAACATGTTTGAAAAATGGCATTTTTTTTCGACATAGTATAGTAAGGCGTTTTTTTTGCGCCAAACTTCATGATGTTTTTTTTTTCAAAGAAAACCTTTCTGGAGTGTTTTTCACGGCCTCCTGTACATTATTTCATCATATGGCACGTTTTTACGACATGTTTGAAAAGTCGCATTTTTTTTCGACATAGTATAGTAAGGCGTTTTTTTTTTGTGCCAAAATTCATGATGATTTTTTTTTCAAAGAAAACCTTTCTGGAGTGTTTTTCACGGCCTCCTTTACATTATTTCATCATATGGCACGTTTTTACGACATGTTTGAAAAATACCAATTTTTTTTCGACATAGTATAGTAAGGCGTTTTTTTTGCGCCAAATGTCATGATGTTTTTTTTTCAAAGAAAACCTTTCTGCAGTGTTTTTCACGGCCTCCTTTACATTATTTCATCATATGGCACATTTTTACAACATGTTTGAAAAATGACTTTTTTTTTCGACATAGTATAGTAAGGCGTTTTTTTTTTGTGCCAAAATTCATGATGATTTTTTTTTCAAAGAATGCCTTTCTGGAGTGTTTTTCACAGCCTCCTTTATATTATTTCATCATATGGCACGTTTTTACGACATGTTTGAAAAGTCGCATTTTTTTTCGACAGTATAGTAAGGCTTTTTTTTTGCGCCAAATTTCATGTTTTTTTTTCAAAGAAAACCTTTCTGCAGTGTTTTTCACGGCCTCCTTTACATTATTTCATCATATGGCACGTTTTTACAACATGTTTGAAAAGTCGCATTTTTTTTCGACATAGTATAGTAAGGCGTTTTTTTGCGCCAAAATTCATGATGATTTTTTTTTTCAAAGAAAACCTTCCTGGAGTGTTTTTCACACCCTCCTTTACATTATTTCATCATATGGCGCATTTTTACAACATGTTTGAAAAATGGCTTTTTTTTTCGACATAGTATAGTAAGGCGTTTTTTTTTTGTGCCAAAATTCATGATGATTTTTTTTTCAAAGAATACCTTTCTGGAGTGTTTTTCACAGCCTCCTTTATATTATTTCATCATATGGCACGTTTTTACAACATGTTTGAAAAATGGCATTTTTTTTCGACATAGTGTAGTAAGGCGTTCTTTTTTGTGCCAAAATTCATGATGATTTTTTTTTTCAAAGAAAACCTTTCTGGAGTGTTTTTCACGCTCTCCTTTACATTATTTCATCATATGGCACATTTTTACAACATGTTTGAAAAATGACTTTTTTTTTCGACATAGTATAGTAAGGCGTTTTTTTTTTTGTGCCAAAATTCATGATGATTTTTTTTTTCAAAGAAAACCTTTCTGGAGTGTTTTTCACAGCCTCCTTTACATTATTTCATCATATGGCACGTTTTTACAACTTGTTTGAAAAATGGCATTTTTTTTCGACATAGTATAGTAAGGCGTTTTTTTGCGCCAAAATTCATGATGATTTTTTTTTCAAAGAAAACCTTTCTGGAGTGTTTTTCACGCCGTCCTTTTCATTATTTCATCATATCGCACGTTTTTACAACATGTTTGAAAAATCGACTTTTTTTTCGACATAGGGGTTAGGGTTAGGGGTTAGGGGTTAGGGTTAGGGTTAGGGGTTAGGGTTAGGGTTAGGGTTAGGGTTTAGGTTTAGGGTTAGGGGCTAGGGTTACGGGTTAGGGTTAGGGTTAGGGGTTAGGGGTTAGGGTTAGGGGGTAGGGTTAGGGGTTAGGGGTTAGGGTTAGGCGTTTTTTTGCGCCAAAATTCATGATTTTTTTTCAAAGAAAACCTTTCTGGAGTGTTGTAAAAACATGCCATATGATGAAATAATGTAAAGGAGGGTGTGAAAAACACTCCAGAAAGGTTTTCTTTGAAAAAAAATCATGAATTTTGGCGCAAAAAAACGCCTAACCCTAACCCCTAACCCCTAACCCTAACCCCTAACCCTAACCCCTAACCCCTAACCCTAACCCTAACCCGTAACCCTAACCCCTAACCCTAAGCCTAACCCCTAACCCTAACCCTAACCCCTAACCCTAACCCTAACCCTAACCCCTAACCCCTAACCCTAACCCCTATGTCGAAAAAAAAGTCGATTTTTCAAACATGTTGTAAAAACGTGCGATATGATGAAATAATGTAAAGGACGGCGTGAAAAACACTCCAGAAAGGTTTTCTTTGAAAAAAAAATCATCATGAATTTTGGCGCAAAAAAAACGCCTTACTATACTATGTCGAAAAAAAAGTCGATTTTTCAAACATGTTGTAAAAACGTGCGATATGATGAAATAATGTAAAGGACGGCGTGAAAAACACTCCAGAAAGGTTTTCTTTGAAAAAAAAATCATCATGAATTTTGGCGCAAAAAAAACGCCTTACTATACTATGTCGAAAAAAAAGTCGATTTTTCAAACATGTTGTAAAAACGTGCGATATGATGAAATAATGTAAAGGACGGCGTGAAAAACACTCCAGAAAGGTTTTCTTTGAAAAAAAAATCATCATGAATTTTGGCGCAAAAAAAAACGCCTTACTATACTATGTCGAAAAAAAAGTCGATTTTTCAAACATGTTGTAAAAACGTGCGATATGATGAAATAATGTAAAGGACGGCGTGAAAAACACTCCAGAAAGGTTTTCTTTGAAAAAAAAATCATCATGAATTTTGGCGCAAAAAAAACGCCTTACTATACTATGTCGAAAAAAAAGTCGATTTTTCAAACATGTTGTAAAAACGTGCGATATGATGAAATAATGTAAAGGACGGCGTGAAAAACACTCCAGAAAGGTTTTCTTTGAAAAAAAAATCATCATGAATTTTGGCGCAAAAAAACGCCTTACTATACTATGTCGAAAAAAAAGTCGATTTTTTTTGCAAAATCATAGATTTGTTAAAGAACGTTGCGAGGTTTGCTTTGAAATATATGTAATATGCGCACGTTACAACATGTGAAAAATCACTTTTTCACAGTTAGTAAGGCGTTTTTCTTTGAAAAAAAAATCATCATGAATTTTGGCGCAAAAAAAACGCCTTACTATACTATGTCGCAAAAAAAAGTCGACTTTTTCAAACATGTTGTAAAAACGTGCGATATGATGAAATAATGTAAAGGACGGCGTGAAAAACACTCCAGAAAGGTTTTCTTTGAAAAAAAAATCATCATGAATTTTGGCGCAAAAAAAACGCCTTACTATACTATGTCGAAAAAAAAGTCGATTTTTCAAACATGTTGTAAAAACGTGCGATATGATGAAATAATGTAAAGGACGGCGTGAAAAACACTCCAGAAAGGTTTTCTTTGAAAAAAAAATCATCATGAATTTTGGCGCAAAAAAAAACGCCTTACTATACTATGTCGAAAAAAAAGTCGATTTTTCAAACATGTTGTAAAAACGTGCGATATGATGAAATAATGTAAAGGACGGCGTGAAAAACACTCCAGAAAGGTTTTCTTTGAAAAAAAAATCATCATGAATTTTGGCGCAAAAAAAACGCCTTACTATACTATGTCGAAAAAAAAGTCGATTTTTCAAACATGTTGTAAAAACGTGCGATATGATGAAATAATGTAAAGGACGGCGTGAAAAACACTCCAGAAAGGTTTTCTTTGAAAAAAAAATCATCATGAATTTTGGCGCAAAAAAAACGCCTTACTATACTATGTCGAAAAAAAAGTCGATTTTTCAAACATGTTGTAAAAACGTGCGATATGATGAAATAATGTAAAGGACGGCGTGAAAAACACTCCAGAAAGGTTTTCTTTGAAAAAAAAATCATCATGAATTTTGGCGCAAAAAAAACGCCTTACTATACTATGTCGAAAAAAAAGTCGATTTTTCAAACATGTTGTAAAAACGTGCGATATGATGAAATAATGTAAAGGACGGCGTGAAAAACACTCCAGAAAGGTTTTCTTTGAAAAAAAAATCATCATGAATTTTGGCGCAAAAAAAACGCCTTACTATACTATGTCGAAAAAAAAGTCGATTTTTCAAACATGTTGTAAAAACGTGCGATATGATGAAATAATGTAAAGGACGGCGTGAAAAACACTCCAGAAAGGTTTTCTTTGAAAAAAAAATCATCATGAATTTTGGCGCAAAAAAAACGCCTTACTATACTATGTCGAAAAAAAAGTCGATTTTTCAAACATGTTGTAAAAACGTGCGATATGATGAAATAATGTAAAGGACGGCGTGAAAAACACTCCAGAAAGGTTTTCTTTGAAAAAAAAATCATCATGAATTTTGGCGCAAAAAAAACGCCTTACTATACTATGTCGAAAAAAAAGTCGATTTTTCAAACATGTTGTAAAAACGTGCGATATGATGAAATAATGTAAAGGACGGCGTGAAAAACACTCCAGAAAGGTTTTCTTTGAAAAAAAAATCATCATGAATTTTGGCGCAAAAAAAACGCCTTACTATACTATGTCGAAAAAAAAGTCGATTTTTCAAACATGTTGTAAAAACGTGCGATATGATGAAATAATGTAAAGGACGGCGTGAAAAACACTCCAGAAAGGTTTTCTTTGAAAAAAAAATCATCATGAATTTTGGCGCAAAAAAAACGCCTTACTATACTATGTCGAAAAAAAAGTCGATTTTTCAAACATGTTGTAAAAACGTGCGATATGATGAAATAATGTAAAGGACGGCGTGAAAAACACTCCAGAAAGGTTTTCTTTGAAAAAAAAATCATCATGAATTTTGGCGCAAAAAAAACGCCTTACTATACTATGTCGAAAAAAAAGTCGATTTTTCAAACATGTTGTAAAAACGTGCGATATGATGAAATAATGTAAAGGACGGCGTGAAAAACACTCCAGAAAGGTTTTCTTTGAAAAAAAAATCATCATGAATTTTGGCGCAAAAAAAACGCCTTACTATACTATGTCGAAAAAAAAGTCGATTTTTCAAACATGTTGTAAAAACGTGCGATATGATGAAATAATGTAAAGGACGGCGTGAAAAACACTCCAGAAAGGTTTTCTTTGAAAAAAAAATCATCATGAATTTTGGCGCAAAAAAAACGCCTTACTATACTATGTCGAAAAAAAAGTCGATTTTTCAAACATGTTGTAAAAACGTGCGATATGATGAAATAATGTAAAGGACGGCGTGAAAAACACTCCAGAAAGGTTTTCTTTGAAAAAAAAATCATCATGAATTTTGGCGCAAAAAAAACGCCTTACTATACTATGTCGAAAAAAAAGTCGATTTTTCAAACATGTTGTAAAAACGTGCGATATGATGAAATAATGTAAAGGACGGCGTGAAAAACACTCCAGAAAGGTTTTCTTTGAAAAAAAAATCATCATGAATTTTGGCGCAAAAAAAACGCCTTACTATACTATGTCGAAAAAAAAGTCGATTTTTCAAACATGTTGTAAAAACGTGCGATATGATGAAATAATGTAAAGGACGGCGTGAAAAACACTCCAGAAAGGTTTTCTTTGAAAAAAAAATCATCATGAATTTTGGCGCAAAAAAAACGCCTTACTATACTATGTCGAAAAAAAAGTCGATTTTTCAAACATGTTGTAAAAACGTGCGATATGATGAAATAATGTAAAGGACGGCGTGAAAAACACTCCAGAAAGGTTTTCTTTGAAAAAAAAATCATCATGAATTTTGGCGCAAAAAAAACGCCTTACTATACTATGTCGAAAAAAAAGTCGATTTTTCAAACATGTTGTAAAAACGTGCGATATGATGAAATAATGTAAAGGACGGCGTGAAAAACACTCCAGAAAGGTTTTCTTTGAAAAAAAAATCATCATGAATTTTGGCGCAAAAAAAACGCCTTACTATACTATGTCGAAAAAAAAGTCGATTTTTCAAACATGTTGTAAAAACGTGCGATATGATGAAATAATGTAAAGGACGGCGTGAAAAACACTCCAGAAAGGTTTTCTTTGAAAAAAAAATCATCATGAATTTTGGCGCAAAAAAAACGCCTTACTATACTATGTCGAAAAAAAAGTCGATTTTTCAAACATGTTGTAAAAACGTGCGATATGATGAAATAATGTAAAGGACGGCGTGAAAAACACTCCAGAAAGGTTTTCTTTGAAAAAAAAATCATCATGAATTTTGGCGCAAAAAAAACGCCTTACTATACTATGTCGAAAAAAAAGTCGATTTTTCAAACATGTTGTAAAAACGTGCGATATGATGAAATAATGTAAAGGACGGCGTGAAAAACACTCCAGAAAGGTTTTCTTTGAAAAAAAAATCATCATGAATTTTGGCGCAAAAAAAACGCCTTACTATACTATGTCGAAAAAAAAGTCGATTTTTCAAACATGTTGTAAAAACGTGCGATATGATGAAATAATGTAAAGGACGGCGTGAAAAACACTCCAGAAAGGTTTTCTTTGAAAAAAAAATCATCATGAATTTTGGCGCAAAAAAAACGCCTTACTATACTATGTCGAAAAAAAAGTCGATTTTTCAAACATGTTGTAAAAACGTGCGATATGATGAAATAATGTAAAGGACGGCGTGAAAAACACTCCAGAAAGGTTTTCTTTGAAAAAAAAATCATCATGAATTTTGGCGCAAAAAAAACGCCTTACTATACTATGTCGAAAAAAAAGTCGATTTTTCAAACATGTTGTAAAAACGTGCGATATGATGAAATAATGTAAAGGACGGCGTGAAAAACACTCCAGAAAGGTTTTCTTTGAAAAAAAAATCATCATGAATTTTGGCGCAAAAAAAACGCCTTACTATACTATGTCGAAAAAAAAGTCGATTTTTCAAACATGTTGTAAAAACGTGCGATATGATGAAATAATGTAAAGGACGGCGTGAAAAACACTCCAGAAAGGTTTTCTTTGAAAAAAAATCATCATGAATTTTGGCGCAAAAAAAACGCCTTACTATACTATGTCGAAAAAAAAGTCGATTTTTCAAACATGTTGTAAAAACGTGCGATATGATGAAATAATGTAAAGGACGGCGTGAAAAACACTCCAGAAAGGTTTTCTTTGAAAAAAAAATCATCATGAATTTTGGCGCAAAAAAAACGCCTTACTATACTATGTCGAAAAAAAAGTCGATTTTTCAAACATGTTGTAAAAACGTGCGATATGATGAAATAATGTAAAGGACGGCGTGAAAAACACTCCAGAAAGGTTTTCTTTGAAAAAAAAATCATCATGAATTTTGGCGCAAAAAAAACGCCTTACTATACTATGTCGAAAAAAAAGTCGATTTTTCAAACATGTTGTAAAAACGTGCGATATGATGAAATAATGTAAAGGACGGCGTGAAAAACACTCCAGAAAGGTTTTCTTTGAAAAAAAAATCATCATGAATTTTGGCGCAAAAAAAACGCCTTACTATACTATGTCGAAAAAAAAGTCGATTTTTCAAACATGTTGTAAAAACGTGCGATATGATGAAATAATGTAAAGGACGGCGTGAAAAACACTCCAGAAAGGTTTTCTTTGAAAAAAAAATCATCATGAATTTTGGCGCAAAAAAAACGCCTTACTATACTATGTCGAAAAAAAAGTCGATTTTTCAAACATGTTGTAAAAACGTGCGATATGATGAAATAATGTAAAGGACGGCGTGAAAAACACTCCAGAAAGGTTTTCTTTGAAAAAAAAATCATCATGAATTTTGGCGCAAAAAAAACGCCTTACTATACTATGTCGAAAAAAAAGTCGATTTTTCAAACATGTTGTAAAAACGTGCGATATGATGAAATAATGTAAAGGACGGCGTGAAAAACACTCCAGAAAGGTTTTCTTTGAAAAAAAAATCATCATGAATTTTGGCGCAAAAAAAACGCCTTACTATACTATGTCGAAAAAAAAGTCGATTTTTCAAACATGTTGTAAAAACGTGCGATATGATGAAATAATGTAAAGGACGGCGTGAAAAACACTCCAGAAAGGTTTTCTTTGAAAAAAAAATCATCATGAATTTTGGCGCAAAAAAAACGCCTTACTATACTATGTCGAAAAAAAAGTCGATTTTTCAAACATGTTGTAAAAACGTGCGATATGATGAAATAATGTAAAGGACGGCGTGAAAAACACTCCAGAAAGGTTTTCTTTGAAAAAAAAATCATCATGAATTTTGGCGCAAAAAAAACGCCTTACTATACTATGTCGAAAAAAAAGTCGATTTTTCAAACATGTTGTAAAAACGTGCGATATGATGAAATAATGTAAAGGACGGCGTGAAAAACACTCCAGAAAGGTTTTCTTTGAAAAAAAAATCATCATGAATTTTGGCGCAAAAAAAACGCCTTACTATACTATGTCGAAAAAAAAGTCGATTTTTCAAACATGTTGTAAAAACGTGCGATATGATGAAATAATGTAAAGGACGGCGTGAAAAACACTCCAGAAAGGTTTTCTTTGAAAAAAAAATCATCATGAATTTTGGCGCAAAAAAAACGCCTTACTATACTATGTCGAAAAAAAAGTCGATTTTTCAAACATGTTGTAAAAACGTGCGATATGATGAAATAATGTAAAGGACGGCGTGAAAAACACTCCAGAAAGGTTTTCTTTGAAAAAAAAATCATCATGAATTTTGGCGCAAAAAAAACGCCTTACTATACTATGTCGAAAAAAAAGTCGATTTTTCAAACATGTTGTAAAAACGTGCGATATGATGAAATAATGTAAAGGACGGCGTGAAAAACACTCCAGAAAGGTTTTCTTTGAAAAAAAAATCATCATGAATTTTGGCGCAAAAAAAACGCCTTACTATACTATGTCGAAAAAAAAGTCGATTTTTCAAACATGTTGTAAAAACGTGCGATATGATGAAATAATGTAAAGGACGGCGTGAAAAACACTCCAGAAAGGTTTTCTTTGAAAAAAAAATCATCATGAATTTTGGCGCAAAAAAAACGCCTTACTATACTATGTCGAAAAAAAAGTCGATTTTTCAAACATGTTGTAAAAACGTGCGATATGATGAAATAATGTAAAGGACGGCGTGAAAAACACTCCAGAAAGGTTTTCTTTGAAAAAAAAATCATCATGAATTTTGGCGCAAAAAAACGCCTTACTATACTATGTCGAAAAAAAAGTCGATTTTTCAAACATGTTGTAAAAACGTGCGATATGATGAAATAATGTAAAGGACGGCGTGAAAAACACTCCAGAAAGGTTTTCTTTGAAAAAAAAATCATCATGAATTTTGGCGCAAAAAAAACGCCTTACTATACTATGTCGAAAAAAAAGTCGATTTTTCAAACATGTTGTAAAAACGTGCGATATGATGAAATAATGTAAAGGACGGCGTGAAAAACACTCCAGAAAGGTTTTCTTTGAAAAAAAAATCATCATGAATTTTGGCGCAAAAAAAACGCCTTACTATACTATGTCGAAAAAAAAGTCGATTTTTCAAACATGTTGTAAAAACGTGCGATATGATGAAATAATGTAAAGGACGGCGTGAAAAACACTCCAGAAAGGTTTTCTTTGAAAAAAAAATCATCATGAATTTTGGCGCAAAAAAAACGCCTTACTATACTATGTCGAAAAAAAAGTCGATTTTTCAAACATGTTGTAAAAACGTGCGATATGATGAAATAATGTAAAGGACGGCGTGAAAAACACTCCAGAAAGGTTTTCTTTGAAAAAAAAATCATCATGAATTTTGGCGCAAAAAAAACGCCTT